>DWOF01000465.1:0-10056 GCA_018250795.1 Clito sp. Burns02 | reverse complement strand
AGGAAATTTTTAAAGAATGTGTCCGTGCATTCGTTATTGCAAATACCCGAATTAAATTTTCATTGTTAGGACAAGTCGATAGATATCGACTGAATTTTATGTGATTTTACATTCAGTAGGTATATTAAAATACATCTAAATAATACTGAGACCTTAGCACAATTGTTAAACGCTCTTAAACCTACCCGTATAGGCTCATACGAGTAAAAGAAATTGATTTAATGTTTTTAGACTAAAAATAATTATTTACCGTCACATACTTTCAATTATAGTACTAGAAGCTTAAATATATAAATGAGTATAAAAAACATGAATTTCAATATTTTCTAAACGCCAGCAATTCCACGGGGCACAGCGTAGTCGGTAATCATGAAGGTACTAAAGAAAGTTCAGTCGTCCGCAAGTCCGGTCGGCTATGGAGTGATTTGAGCCCAGTGAATTGAACTACTAAATTGAACCAATTTATTCCCTGTCGCCTTTATCACGAGGCCTGTTAATTGAGACATTTGCACGGAAATTACTGAGAGCCGAGAGCACTCTGAAAAGCTGAAATCTCTCTGATAAATACTTGTGACGTGGCCGCTTTACATGTGCCTACGTGGGACATTATCGGAGCTTTTTGAACGATGGTAACTTTTCTCTACTAGTTAATTAAGGTAATAAGAAGAAAAATACGAATGCAGTTATTTCAACGCATTGATAACAAAAATCAAAGTTAAATGTGATGTGAATACAGACGTAAGTACATACACAGTCGTACATACCTCAAGTGTAAATTTCAAACCTTTTGACTAATACTTTTATACTTTATCAAAGACAAACTCTTTGCAGCAAACTTCCTTAACTTGTACCAATGAGACGATTTAAAATCCTCTTTCGCTATAACAAACCTTGTACTGCTACTATTGTTGGCAATTCTGGTTTAGTTGTACTGAGTTGCATACAAACTACACATAGCCAATTCCTGTGCAAACTTATCCCAGATTTAATCCACCAGTGGGTCAGTAATAGGCTATTGCTGTGCTTTACTTAGCGTTTAAGCACCATTATGTACGTACGAGGTCAGGGAAATGCAATGAAGCTATTAATACTTGGCAAAAGTATGTACAGAGACAATTACGGAATTTGTCCACAGCGGACTCTACGGGTATGTTATACAGAAAAGCGATGAAAATACTACATTAAGGTACCTAGAATTTACAAAATAATAGAAGGAACTATGGTGCTGGCGTGTTAAGTAAATAAGTGAGGCTTATTTTATCCCACCACTTCCACTTAGTAAAATATGATCATATTATTATGATAGAAAAGCGAGATGCTGCCTACGATGAAGTAGGTACGCTTATACCATCTAGATTTCATCTGTAGTTTTTCCTTGCCTTCTATAATCTGAAATATCGTTCCTTGCCAGTACTGAAACCTGTGCCGTACTGTTTCTGGTTTGTCCGCTAGTTGTACATGCAAATTGTTCCGAACTAGTTACATGATTTGCTTTTTAAATGGCAAAGGAAAAAGTTTTGTCACGAATACAGTTTGCCTTAGCATTATCCGCACGTTACGGCGGAGTAACGACTTTATTCAACCTAATTTTGGGCTGAGAGAGAAAATATTGCCTTATATTTTCTTTTTCTTTTCTGCGACGAAATTCGTATCTATAAAAATGTTAGTCATGTTCGTTTTTATTGAAGGTCACAAATATTCAACATTATTTCTTTTGAGACATTTTTCGTTTATTATAATTTCTTAGAACTTAACAAATTAATCGTAAAAAAATTATAACAGATACACATTATTTTCGTTACAACCGAGTATGAAACAGGACGCTATAAACTTCAATGCATAACAATAATTCTACTCACTTATTAATTAGCAAAAAAAAAACAATTTCAAATCTATTATTTTTCAATTTAATCATTCAACAACAGCTTTGGTGGCAAATTTTCAACTTTCTTTTATCTTTTATAGTGAATTTGCTTTCGTTTTACATGCCAAGTCAAACTATATAATGGATACGTTGGTGGATGGTAGTCAATCTTTTCAAACATCTACGTGGCTGCAACATATTGTTTATTGGTAAGACATACTTTAAGTAAAATACAAACGATACATAGAATTTTCCGCTATTGAGTTTTCACAACTTTTGTTAACCTCTATACCTACTAAGCTAAGAAATATAATTGCTTAATTTCTTTTCGTAACAAAAGTTGATAAAACTCTACCAAAGTTATGTTTGATGATTTTAAAATACCTATAATAATAATGATATTTCATGCAAACAATTTCAGATTTTCGCGGGTTGAGAAACTCTGACCTGAAGGGTTCAAACGATCGTTCAACGTTTATTTTCATTTCGTTCCTACCCTTTTGCACCCTTGTCTTCCTTGATACATTGTTGAAGGGTAAATGAAATATACCTTTATTTGCTTTTTTATTAAAACAAAAACCGTAAACAAGAAATTGTTCAACTAAAAGGTCAAAGCTCAAAGTTTACTGTTATTCACTTTGACATTTTAAGATCACTGTTTTTTTTAATATCACCTATACTAACTTATAGTATTAAACCTTCTTTTAGTGCTTCACTCAGACCAATTGCTGATTATTGGAACTTCTTACGCTATTGAACACTTTTAGGAAATGTCAATACTAAATTATAAAAAGAGTTGTAGAATAAATATGGCGACATGAAAACACTTACTTGGGCGACTTTAGTGCCGACTTAAGCACAGTTGAGCGCCGCCTGCAGCGGGATTGAATTTAAATCCTCCTAGAAATCCTATTATTACAGGAGGTGTCGAGAGCTAAGTAACCGTGGCATCTCGCAATTCCTCGAGACAGAGCTATAAATTAGACAAATCCGATTTGCACGTGCGGAGCGAAGGGAAACTCGTTACCCCGTTTTGGTGATCGCGTTTGTTTAGACAAAAGGCAACATTTGTCTCAGCAATTCTCAATTCGAAATTCAATCCGTTTCAAACAAAAAGATCGTCATTTGTCTCGAAACAACGGGACCTATTACGTTAATAATAAGATCGTTTGAAGTTCAATTGATAGAACACAACGGTTTCGATTTTCCGTTCGCAATTTACTGTGTTGCTGTGTAACTTGAACTTTTCTTTCGCAGTAATTATACTTGCAAGAAGTTATATTACTTTCCGAGGAATGAAAATACGAACTACTCGAAAACATTCTTTAATTGAAACTACGAACTTAACGCTGCGCAATGTGCCACGAAAATGAAGGCAAATTGCTAAATCCGACCTCCTGTGGCCTACTGACTCCTGAAGAGCTTAAATACAGGCGGGTTTGACAAGCGAACTGAAAAGACAGTGGTCACAAAGACAAATGTGAACAACTGATTTTTTAATTAATATTCTATCTATAAATTTAATCTCCTAAGACTATCCACCAGCTGGGTGACATTTATCCGTATGTACCAACGTAAATGGCTTCCGACACTGCGCTTCCATTCAAACTAAAGTAGAGCGATTAGAATTCACAAATCCCAATCCAATTCAAATTCAAATTCTCTGGCTGTTTGGTGAATTTTGACCTACTTCAGATAAATGCGTTGACCTGTTTGTGCTTCGGCTCCGAGTCTAAACCTTATCTACGACTACGACCATCAATCTCTTCTCCTTATACCTACATACATGTAGTCTGATGTAAATCATGTATGAATTTTTTTTCTAAGTTAAATAAATATGATTGGTAAAGGCATATCATAGTTTACTTATTTTTATGTTTGTTCGTTCCTAACGATATATCTACTATATAAAATTAAGTCGGGTTTTCCTCCCTGATGATTTAACTCCAGAACTCACGAACCGATTTTCACGGTTTTACATTCGTTGGAAAGGTCTCGGGCTCTGTGAGGTTTGTAGCAAAAAAATTCAGGAAAAATTTCAACAGGAGCGGGAAAACAGGGAAAATCATTTTTCACATACAGCGCCATCTCTGATACATAGCATATACTATGAAAGTTTAAAAGGCGAGTAAATAAATTTATGGGCAATACGAAGTTTGCCGGGTCCGCTAGTCTCTTTATATTAAAGAATGTTGCAAAATTTCGTCTGCGGGCGGGACTCGAACCCGCACCTCTGCATCAATACCGCAGTGCCTCTGCCAATTCGGCATATCATAGTTGATTGTAAAGGAATACGAATTTTATGTCACGTTCAAAAATCCCTTCCTATTATGTTTACCTTAAATATTAGGTACTACCTTCGTCGTAACGTTATCCCATTGGTCAGACAGATTTAACATTTGTTGCATGCACCCAAATTACCTGAGCCTGATGGAAGGTAACAGGGCGAAATATAAAGAGGAAAAACACAAGGGAAAGTCGAAGGTAAGCTATGCGAAACACGTCCATAAGAGTCGGCTGATTTCAGCGTCACGTACGAAGAAAAGAGAACTTTTATTACTTTCGAGTGGCGTAATTGTTATGGAGAACTGGCTTCCCTTATTACTCAACTTCGCTCTTAGCTAAGTAGTAACGAACATAGTTAATGGAATGACACTAGTTCGGCGGTTCATTGTTTTCTTATACTTAGTATTGGTATAACGAGTAGAGTTAAGTAACTACTCGCATATAAAGAGCGTACTGTAACTATTACTACTGGTCATTATTATAACTATTGCGCCCGCGCCGCGACCGCTCGATATGTCACAAAACGCCACTATTTAAATGACATGTAGCACAAAACAGTGTAATTGTTAATTAGTAGGTATACTATAATATTAAGGCTGCTCTCACTTGCAGTTAATCCTGCACAAGGTTTACGCAAGTGGTTATATTTTAATTGTAAATTGTGCTTTACTATAATAAATGATAAAAAGAAAACTAGTAGGTATAGTTCTTGCGATCTACGAGTTCGGTTTGTCTGTGGTTGTGGTAGAAACCTGTCTGTATACGTAGTGATGCATGTGTGTGTATTGTGCCTACGACTTACCAATTGTATAAAATAATATTTTCAAAACCTGCATTCAAATTCAGTTTAATCTACAAACGTTAATTGTTACCAATCCCCTGTCAGATTTACAAACTTTCTTATGAGTACAAATTACTTTCTTAGCAAAAAAAGAGCAATAATTTAATATTTTCCCCTAACAAATGAAAAACGCTGCCAACATTTTTCATTTTTATCGCCGATAAATATTCAAGTAGTGAAAAACTAATAGATCCATAACTCGGTCGGCGACTAGTCATTATATGGTTTACGAGGTAAGTCACGCTTGACCTAACCTCAACAATCTTTGATTGAGCAATTTTCTCCGACAACCAGTCTTTAAGCGATAACTTAGTTAGATTAACACGTTCCTGCCTACACTGACTGAGCACGCTACGTTATTTGCACTTTTAAAGCATCACAAGAGAATTTAAATACGAAAAAAAACAAGTTATATGACTAAACATGTGTTTTTCACAAGCGATTTATATTGTAAACTTTTCACAAAGACATAATAGTACTGGAGAAAATAATATTGGGATCCTGCTATGTTTACACTAAAGGTTTTTATTTTATTAGAACGTAAACTTGTCTAGTGGCAGGTATTAGCCATAAAACGTGCATTCTCGTGAACTTGGTCTGAAATTCAGGAAACTACCTGATATATGGATACCGGGCTTGAACATTTCACATGCCGTTTTACGAGACAAGAATGTAAACTATGCACTTTAAACGTAAACTTTTATACGTACGGAATTCAATCACGTGCAGTTCGGTGAAGTATTGCAGGGATTCTCAACCTTTAAAACTTATTTTATTTTTTATATTCTTTTCCTTTATTAAGATTACTTCATTTACTTCATCTATTCGTTCTCATAATTTAATTATGTATTGACCTTTATAACTAATAGAGTAGTATTAAATGTAAACATAGTCAATGGGTAAACTGTGACAAAATACAAGCAAATGGGTTGTAATGTAACAATTGAACTAAGCCGAAACCTGTAATTATGCTAAAGACAATTAGCTACAGATCAATGGACCGCAAAATGACGTACGGGCCAAAGGTTGAGCACAAGGGCAGTAGGACGGCGCGGTACTACGACGCCGAACTTGGCAAATTCGAGCCGAAAGCACTAGCCGATTCCCTCTGTGGGTAACGGAATGCCCGATCACAGAAAGATGCTTCTTTCGACCTCTTGTTTGTATCGTTCATTATGCGCAAATACTTACTTTACTTTAAGATTTATTGAATTACTCTTTAGGATTAGAATTACTCTTTATAAGGAAGAAAGAATAAAGGTACCTATAGTCTATTTATTTTTATTTATTAATTTAATTTATTAGTACACGGGATATTACATTAGAAGCCTTAAAGATAATACAGCATGTACAGGGCCCACTTATTCCATAATGGTTACTTAGTCTATTATATATTCACCTTAGTGGGTATTGTCATATAAAAACATTTACTGCCTAGGTACTTTTACTTTTAATACCTAAAACATTACACCTAACATAGAGTTGAAACCAGGTAGGTACCAACCTAACAAATAGGTAGGGTATGTACAAAGACACAGGTGCAAACATAATCGCCCCGCCTCGCTTGATAAAGCAATAAAAAAAGCAACTCATTGCGGAACTGTCGCTTTTTATCTTTTACCCGTCTATATTTTAGGCGGGTGGCTTTCCAAAAAAATCATAATTGCAGCGTCTGAGCACCGTAATGCATTTTGTTCGGCGCCCGCCGCCGCGAGCCCTCTTCAGACGTCTTTCGGAGGTTCGCAAAAAGTAGACTTGTATCCGCAAGAGAAGTCTCGAGATGCGATCTGACGCTCTCGAGTGGCCGCTGACCTGTCACCCGCATGCGACGCTCAAACGAGAACTAATTAATATTTTCATTGACAGTTTTACGGCGCAAGTAGATATTAATTAGCTTGCATACTATTTAATGTCTTTATTACTAGGCTGCACATAAGCTATAGTCGTACAAGCTTGGTCATTTCGACCAACGGTTGGTGACTAACAATTATAAGCTATGCGTTCAAACAATTACAAGCGAAAACGAAGCATTCAAGAAATTTCGAGATGCAATAAAACTCCTTACGCGTCCCTCTTTGACGCGAATGTTTTACCAAATTGACGTGGAGCGCGGGATCATGCGTTCTTTGATATGGTAATCCGTTCGTACCCTCCGGCAATAATCGATTATTAAATAGGCAAAAATCGGCAAGATCAGTGAAAACCCTTCGAATATCCACTGTGAGAGACTTAAGCGGATTCTTTATGAGCAAAAGGTCGATTGTGGAAGGTCCGACAGTTTAACAAGCATATTTCAATAGGCGAGACTTTTGGAGTGACCAATACTGCTTATACGGTAATAAAATAAATTATTCACGGGCTTATAGGGATATTTTGTTGTAATAATATTTTCGTAAGTATAATCTCACAACTGTTTAACGTTACTAAACTTGACCGCGCAACGCGTTAGTTACTAAAACAATCGAGACAGTATTAAACGTAGCTTGTGAGATATACCTAATTAACCAGTGATCTCTAAAATACATTCAAAAGTCAACATTTATGCTAAAAATACATTGAAAACCCCCAGTTACTTACTGCACGCCCAGCTAGTTAAAGTAAAAATAATAAAGTACAAGATCGGTTGCTTGATAGAATCCGGTCTGTCCGCAAAGATTTAATAGCGACAATGTTAGCGGAACGTCCACTTAGCCCCAAAGCGCGTGCAATTACGTTGTCTCGTCGCCTGTCCACTTCAAATACCCTTCCACGAGACTGAGTATGAATAGATACAAGTTGAAGCTTATGATTCGCCGACAAAAGAAGTCATTCAACGTTGAACTTAAAGAAAGTGCAGTATTTAAATTCAACACAAACTCTAAAAACTGAACTCAAGACAAGAGTATTCTTAGAGTATAACGAGTATTGTTAGTGCCCGGAACGCTTTGACCCACCACCGCCCCTTAACAATTCCTTTCCTATTAAAATTCTTCGCTCAACTCCGAAAGAATTAAACTTGGATATGATGTACGGACGTCTAGTATAGAGGTTGCCCGGGGCCGGACTCGACCTCTTATAATTAAATTTTTTGCGCATTTTTCAACGAATTTTGTTAATCCGAAAGTTTTATTAAATGGAAAATATCGTGTTTGTCTGTTTCGACCTTAAGGCGAAATTGTTGTTTTAGTAAATACGAGTATAAACGTAGAAAATTAATTCCAAACTTTTTAGATACTCTAGTTCTTATTAAGAATTCACGATGTCTGCTAAACATTTAAACTTTTATTTGTCTTTTTCTCAAATCAAAAGTCTTCTCTAGAAAATTTTCTAAGATCGACGGCATAGATGAAAAACGATTCGTGTTTATGAAGTAGTGATTCAAAACTAAAAAAAATTCAAACTAGCCCGTAAAACGAGGCTCGCACTAAAAGGAGATTGGCAAGAATATTTATATTCATAAGCAGAGTAAGATGTTGTTAGGGGTTGGTGAATTTCGGGATATTATCGGGGGTGGCACCCTCTCAGGTAATCGACTGACAAATGTCTTAGATATTTTACCAACTTCATTTTGTGGATACCGCGCGTGGCGGTTATAAAGTTCCTTCATATCTTCGTATTTTTATTGGAATTCTATGGAAAATTGAAAGCGGGTGGGCGCTTCCCAAAGATATTACGGGTCGCAATTTTGCTTGAAAAGCTATATTGTTTATCAACCCTTCAAGACTGTTTACTAAAAAGTTAAAAGTTAAACAGTACAATTTTGTACAAAATATAAAAAGCTATAATTTTTTATTAGTTTTATGCTTTGTGTAAGTAAAGGAATGTATTGAAACTTATTTAAAAAAAATGTCTGTAGCTGGCCTTTCACCACCAACTTTATGTTTAAAATAACCTCACAAAATTTAAGCCCGAGGGAGTTTATTCATTGATTTTATATTTCCCCTAAACGCAACCTAAACGACAACCTTATCCCTATTCCGAGAACACCATCCGAATTTTTGTGAAAAAATTCCCATTTTCTTACCACTTCCCGACAATAAGGTGCGAAATTAGGAGAAGAATTAGACTCCCCCGTCGGAGCGTGTTCGGAATCTAAAATGCAGTGGGGCGCAGAGCAAGAGAATATACCACCCTTTCGTGATAACGTTATATTACATCAGACGTATTGATTTATGAACATCGTAATCTACTGACAGTATTAGATGCCGCACTAAGCTCGGACTCTTATTGAGTAGTATTTTTTTTTTTCACTTGTAATGTAATGTTGCACAGTACGTCGATTTGATAGGCATTGGTTGCTGGGGGGCTGAGTGATTGAGGTTATGTATCTTTAAATAGAATAGCATTTAATTCTGTTTTGAAGAGAGACCCATGCAATATGAACATGAAAAGGTCATAGTTGTACTAACATTTAATGTCTCCATAACATTCTTAATGACTTATACTTATTTCACTCAAAAACTGTAAGAATTGCAAAATGAAAAGCTATTAAAGTTAAAACGATTCCATTCTGTTTAAAAAATCATCTGCAGTGCCTGAGGTCAGTCCAACACACATACGACGAAGTACAAGAAAAGCCGTCGGTAACAAAAACATTTTTCTTACTGTAACCTCGTGTTTACTCCGAAGTGTTTACCAACGGAGCCCCAGATGTTATTCGCCATAAGCCCCTCTTATTAGGGATTCCGTATGTTCTCTCTGAACACGCCAACAAAGTATTTTTGTTTCAGCAACGTTATTAATATTTTTCGTCCACTGGTTTCGCTAAGATCAACGTTCTTAGCGTCTACGAGTGTGTGGTTAGCCGATAATGAGATAAGTGTTAATTATTGCCCTTGTTACTAGTATTTTTCGTAAGCATCTAACGAAAGCGTTTTCTTAGATCATTATTTCTTATAGCTTTTAGTGTATAAGGATAAAATGATATTTTCTTCGGTAGAAGTCACTTTATTTTTTTATGTTTCAAAAGGGATATCATATAGGGATATTCTAGGTATACAACCTTTCATAACCTTTGATCTTAATTTTACCATTTTTTAGATCTTTGGTTATCATTTAATGATATCAAAATAGATGAATAAACATT
>DWOF01000464.1:0-10064 GCA_018250795.1 Clito sp. Burns02 | reverse complement strand
CTTAAGTCTAAACCCTAGTGACTAATGCTATTATTAAAATATTCGAAAGTAGATATACGTATGAAAGCGATCACGTTACATACTTTCATTGTTCATAGGAACTTTGTCGTTTACTATACTAGGTATTATTAGCTCTAAAGCTCCTTATGGACCATAAACTAATCGCTACTTTGGTCAACAACACCGATTTTACAATCCAATATTTTTTTACCCCATCTTAAGTATCCTTAAAAAACCTTTGTAAAGTTGGTTAAAAATAAAAAAAACATAGTGAGTCATACTTTTTATTTACAATTGAAAATAAATTTTCTATGGAATACATACTTTTCTTTGGTTTGTATTAAGTAATAATATTCTTTTAAAGAACTGAGACATTATTTTAATACAACTTTGTATGTATGTATTAAGGTAGCAGTGGCAGGCAGTATGTGTATGTACCTAGTACATAGGCTGGCATCTATCGCCGTTGGAAGTTGAACATCTTGATGAGCACGAGACCCATAATGGTCGCCGCGGCCACTCCCACACCCGCCTTCCACCACGATGAGTTGTCACCCGCGAAACTGGCAAAGTGCTTCAGGTGCCTGTCAACGAAATAAATATGTAATGCGTACATCTGTATATGCTGTCTTGTAAGAAAGGTTTGAATGCTCTTATAAGGGACCTCACTATAAAAAACTTATATCTATAATAAAACACACAAACAACGTACAATAACAGTTTAACTAACCTGTGTTTGCTGAATAAAATCCAAGCAGCTTGAAATTGACTGACCAAGAGAATTAAAATAACAGTATCATAAAATTAATTGCTATTGTAACAGTGACTACTTTAGAGTACGTTGTAAGTACATATAGAAGTTATTTCACAAATATAAATTTATTATTACAACAGTTTTACTGTCCTAATCTTACTGACCTAATCTTACCCTCAATTCACCGCCAGGCGTAGGTCTCTTTTCAGATGAGATAGGTTTAGAAATTGGCGAAGAGTGTATTAGCATACTTCAGTAATCGGTTAGCATGATAAAGATAATATGATGATAAAAAATAACACACAAAAAAGCAATAATGCGTATACATACGGAAAGGCGGCCATGGTGGCCAGTTTGACGAAAACGTCGTGTTTGTTCTCGCGGATGTTGAACATCTGCGGCGGCAGCAGTTGGTACTTGGCGCAGAACACGTCCGGCTGCAGGATGTACTCCTGGCGCGCCGCCAGCGCCTCGCCGCGCGTCCCCACCACCAGCACCGGGATGTGGCTCTCCGCAAAGTATTTCTACAACCAAAAACATAATACTAGACTCCAATCAGACAGGGCTTTGTTCGGTTTATTGTTGCTTTTTAAACATGGGGTCCTTTATCAATTAGTATACAGAAAACCAATAGAAAAATAGTACTTACAATATATATCCTAGCGATGTACTCGAAGGAACGACTAGCGGCCACATCGTACACAAGGCAAGCAACGTCGCAGTTGACCTCGTGAGGCTGCAAGGGATCCGATACGCGTGTAATCGGTATCTCCCGGAGCACTAAGTATTTCTCCTGCCCATATACAAGCACTGTGCTGATACAGCTGTTGTCGGGCGCAGCGCTGTCTCCGCGCTCGTGTGTATGCGGCTTTATTTTCTGAAAGTGAAAGTGATTTACATTATGATTTGTGCTAATTTGTAAGATAGAGCAATTATGCCTGCATTGTTGTGGCTAGAGTTTTAGCAGTAAGCTTCAGGCGAGTTCTAACCTTATGTGCGATTCCCAAAAAACTTCTGCAAATCGATGTTTTACCACACGACCTTGGCCCAATCACATGACACTGGTACACATTACGACTCGACTGTTTCTTGGCGATGTCCACTTTCTTGTCACGAGTTACTGTTAAAAAAATTAATCAGTAATCTCTTTTTGTATGATTTTTAAGGCCCTTGGTAGAGGACTAAGCGATGTTTTTGCCTAAGTGTACTTACTATGTATAGCAGATTTTTGAGTATCATTTTCGAGGAAGTTGTACCCCAGATATGCTAGATAAGCGCTAGTATTTTGTAAATCATGCAATGTCATAAGTGTCCACCGGCACATCCACCCTTGGAGAGTAAGGAAACCCTAAAAACACATTTTATTGGTATGGTAAGATAACTATGTCTTTGGGTCTATATGGGAAAAGTTACATTAATATAATTCACATACCTTATCATTTGTTGGAACTGTATATCTCAGGTTATGCCATGGAATTCTTGGACAACATGAGAATACATTTTTCAACTCATTCGGATTCAACATACCATCCTTGTCTTTGTCATACTTTTCAAATAGCTGCGTCAGAAACTGTTGTCCTTTATATGATAACTCTGTAGTACAGCCCACTGGCACTTTTATGCTAAAACATGTATGCACATTGATTAAATTAGATTTCAATAGGATAAAATAAAAAGATATACTTATAGAGACTTTTACTTAGAATGTAAACTCAGTAATGTATTTAAAAAAATTACATACTTGGCATATAAATAACTGTGTGTCATTTCTAAGCTTTCATCATATCCAAACTTGCGTAGCACAGTCCAGGTGGTTTCATTTCTACCTCTTTGTATGAACAAACAATGCAGAAATATAAACCCTTTCATAGTGATGCAATCATTTTCTATACCACCAGCTATATTCTGTGCAATTACTGATTTTACTTCATCTAAAACCTGAAAAAGAACCAAGGGAGTTATCAGTAAAAAGCATTTCAACATTCCATGCAGAAGTTTACTTAAAACATAATCATCTTCATATCATTATTACCTGCAACTGTAAAGGTGTATCGAAGCACTTTTTTTGGAAAATTGTAATTTCATAATCATCCAGAAGACCATCGCCATCCAAATCACAGATTTTGAATATCCTCGATAAGGCTTTTTTACATCTTTCTGTTAACTGGAAATAAAGTGTTACAGCTTATTATTTTTTCACTTTTAATCAAATTCAATTCATATCATCATTTCAAAAATTACCTCTTGTTCTTCAATAGAATAAATGGGGTGAATAGGGTGTAATACTGCTTTTTGTGCGTTGTAGAACATCTCAGATACATTAGTGAGAGTTTTTGCTGAGCATTCTATGCATCTATCCACTTCTGGATATTCCTCAGCTATATCCCAAATATTCTGAAAAAGAACAACAAACGATTAAAAGATTTTGTTAAAAGCATTTACATATTTAAGAAGATGAATTAATACTTACATCTATGACAGAATAATCTATTAGATCTATTTTATTTCCGACTAAAATAACAGGCTTCCTATAATCCTCCGGACTATTGTCTCTTACAAACGGCAGCCAGTAGGAAGCTACTTTGTTCAATGTTTCTTGTTTATCAACTGAGAAAACTATACATATAACATGGGCCTTCTCTATCTCTTCCCCTACTTGTTCTAGTGTTTGTTCCGACACTGAAAAATGAGCTTTTATGTAACAAACGACAATAACGAGATTACAAGTCGAGCCGGATTGAGATTAAATCAGGAGGTTACGTATATTTCCTGATCGGGTTACTTACGACATATATCTACTATGTTCGTTGGTACTTGTTCTGGTGTAACATCTGCCGGAATCGTGATTTCTTCCGCTTTAGGCGGCACATGTTCACTAAACTCTTCTGTTACTAATGAAAGTATTAGTGAAGTTTTGCCTACTCCAGGTTCTCCCAACAATACGATGCGAACAGTTCGGGGTATGGTCTCGTACACCATTTTATTTTTTGATATATAATTTCAAGTCATTATAAGTGCAATTATTATTTCTCTACGATTTTAAATAAAGCTATGCTGTTTGTTTCAATTTAATTTAGTTGCTAATATATTTTCTAAAATAACTTAATCCACTCAAAGTGTATTTTCAGATTTCTATTTATCTATGCTCCAAGAGCTTTTTCTTCGAATCTGATTCACTCACAGATAATTAACCGCACCGTAGATAGGTGAGGGGGAAGAGAGAGAAAAAATAATCTACACTTAAGTAACTATTATAAAGAAAAATATTTAGTAAATACAGCGACGTCAAATTTAATTATAATGTTCATCATAAAAATGTTATACTACAAATACCCTAGTTTTATGTGCCGCATGCATAGAGACTGAACAGATATACAAATGATGTAGAACAAAAATTGACAATTGACACCGACAATAACACCAACCTGTCAATTCAATATATCAATTTCAATGTCATTGTCAAATGTCAATGATTAGAAATTCATACTAGTTGTGTACTACGAGAGTATGAGAGAAAAAGCCGACTGATATTTTTCATTAAACTTTTTGGGCACTACACTACACTACAATTTTATTTATAATCAATTGAAGAATGGGAGAACTAAATAAGAAACAGATTGATTGGGATTCTTCCAAAGATCTAAAAGAACCCATAAAATCTTTAGAGGTTAGTTACCTACCTTGCAATTTACATATAATATTTCATATAATATTTCACAGCCCTATTTTATTTTACTACAAATGAAAAATACAATATTCACTTCACTCATTACAGGACAAATGGAAATTGGTACCATCGTTTTTACAAGTAAAGGGTCTGGTCAAGCAACATATTGATTCATTTAATTACTTTATAAATGTAGAAATTAAAAAAATAGTTCAAGCTAATGAAAAAGTGTTTTGTGACTCAGATCCTCTATTCTACATCAAATATTTAAATGCTTATGTGGGTACACCTGACTTGGAAGAAGGGTACAATATTACCAAACCAACTACTCCCCATGAATGCAGACTCAGAGATATGACATATTCAGCACCCATTACTGTTGATATAGAATACATAAGAGGTAACCAAAGGGTTATAAATAATAAACAGCTTATTGGCAGGTAAGTACATGTAATAACTATAATTTGCTAGATTATTAAATAATGTTAATAATTGATGTATTACATGAATAATATGTTCGTTTTTAGGATGCCGCTGATGTTAAGATCGTCAAACTGTGTACTAACAAATAAGACAGATCTTGAACTATCCAAGTTAAATGAATGCCCCCATGATCCTGGTGGTTACTTTATTATTAGAGGTAAGATATTATGAATTGATGAGTATAATGATATCTACTTATTCACATTTTACTTATATCAACATCATTTGTTATTGCAGTTATATTAATTTCTTACGCTCATTTTAATTATCTGTTCTGCATTTTTTAGGGCAGGAGAAAGTGATTTTAATTCAGGAACAGTTGTCAAGAAATAGAATGATTGTGGACGAGTTTAAAGGTGCCATTCAGTGTCAAGTTACAAGTTCAACCCATGAGAAGAAAACAAGAACAAATGTTATAGTAAAACATGGAAAATATGTACTAAGACACAATGCTCTCTCAGATGTTAGTGTACTTTATCTTACATTACTTTTTGCTATATGAAACTATGAATTTCCTTTGTTGACCTACTAGTAGGTAGTAAGTATGTTTTTCTCTAGTTAAAGTGTTGCTTATTATGCTTTCAGGATATTCCGATTGCTGTTGCTTTTAAGGCAATGGGTATATGCAGTGATCAAGAAATAATGCAACTGATTGGGACTGAAGATGCAGTTGCGAAAAAAATGGCTCCATGTATTATGGAATGTCATTCCTTGAAAATTTTTACACAAAACCAGGCACTTACATACATTGGGAGCAAACTTAGGGTTAAAAGGTAATATATTTAGTAGCAACAAGCTTTAAATCAATTAAATGTTTTGTTTAAATAACTAAAACAATAGGTTTCAGACATCCAACGCCAAGACCCGTACACCAGTCGATGAAGCACGAGATTTATTAGCAACAACTATTTTAGCTCATGTAGCAGTTGAAAATTACAATTTTTACGTAAAAGCTATATACTTGGCGATTATGGTGAAGAGAGTGATTGAGGCAGAGACGAATAAGTCTGCTATTGATGACCCTGACTATTATGGAAATAAGAGACTTGAACTAGCGGGATCTTTGTTGGCACTCATGTTTGAAGACTTATTCAAGAGATTCAACTGGGAACTCAAGTCCATAGCAGATAAAGTAATACCCAAAGTGAAAGCAGCACCATTTGATGTTGTGAAACACATGAGACCAGATTTAATTGCTAATGGATTATTCACTGCTATTTCTTCTGTAAGTTGTTATCACATTTCTTAGATAATGATAAACTCAAAATATGAAATTGATACATCTTTAGTTGAACTATTTAATTACAGGGTAACTGGACTATTAAAAGATTTAAAATGGAGAGACATGGTGTTACACAAGTATTAAGTCGCTTAAGTTATATATCGGCTCTGGGAATGATGACCAGAGTTAATTCACAGTTTGAGAAAACTAGAAAAGTATCTGGACCGCGCTCACTTCAGCCGTCGCAATGGGGCATGCTGTGTCCATCTGATACTCCTGAAGGCGAAGGTTGCGGTCTTGTGAAAAACCTAGCTCTAATGACGCATATAACCACAGAATGCTCGGACGAACCAATATCAAGGTTGGCCTGCAATGCGGGTGTGGAAGACGTACGACTGTTAGGTGGTGAGGAAATTAACCATCCAGCTGTTTACTTGGTGTTTCTCAATGGTAAGGGATATATTTAAAAATGTTTCAATAAATATTGTATGTAACTATAAGTGTAAATTATAATTTGTTTCCTTGCTTTTACAGGTAACATATTAGGTGTCACAAGGCAATACAAAAAGCTTATAAAGATATTCAGAATGTTTAGAAGACGAGGGCTCATCTCAGCATTTGTATCTATCTACCCAAATCATAATCAGAGGACTGTTTACATATGCAGTGATGGTGGGAGACTTTGTAGGCCGTACATTATCGTAGAGAAAGGCAACCCGCTAGTACAGCAGACTCATATTAATGAACTAAACAGAGGGATTAGGAAATTTCAAGATTTTCTTAACGATGGACTCATTGAATATTTGGACGTGAATGAAGAAAATGACAGCCATATCGCAACTTGTGAAGCTGACATAGATCCTTATGTTACTACCCATCTTGAAATAGAGCCTTTCACTATTCTAGGCGTTTGTGCCGGTCTTGTTCCATATCCTCACCACAATCAAAGTCCTAGGAATACTTATCAATGTGCTATGGGCAAACAGGCTATGGGTAAGTCTTTTTAATCAACTCTACTTTGTTTACTATAAAAATTATTAAAAACATTAATAGAATCTTTTGTGTTTATTACAGGAACCATAGGCTACAATCAAAAGAATCGAATTGACACATTGATGTACAACTTAGTATATCCTCAATGCCCGATGGTTAAAACAAAAACGATTGAACTGACCAACTTTGATAAACTACCGGCGGGACAAAACGCTACCGTAGCTGTAATGAGTTACAGCGGCTACGATATCGAAGATGCCTTGATTCTGAACAGAGCATCAATCGACCGAGGTTATGGTCGGTGTCTAGTCTACAAAAGCGCAAAAACAACCATGAAAAGGCATAGCAATCAAACCTCAGATAGGATCCTAGGTCCTTCGAGGGACGCCACTACAGGAAAAGTGATCAAAGCTCACGAAATTCTAGACAACGACGGAATAGCTGCTCCTGGTGAAATGGTCGAGAATAGACAAGTGTTAATCAACAAACAAATGCCACTAGCTTCCCTAAATCCAATCAGTCAGAATCAAGCACAACAAGTTGAATACAAGGACGTGCCGATATCCTACAAGGGACCTGTCGAGTCATACATAGAAAAGGTAATGGTGTCTTCGAATTCGGAAGAAGCTTTCCTAATCAAAATATTACTTCGACAAACAAGAGTTCCTGAGATAGGCGATAAATTCAGCTCTCGACACGGACAGAAAGGTGTGACCGGTCTTATAGTGCAGCAGGAGGATATGCCATTCAATGACAGAGGTATATGTCCCGATATGATTATGAATCCTCACGGATTTCCGTCCCGGATGACAGTAGGAAAAACAATCGAATTATTGGCGGGGAAGGCGGGGCTGATGGAAGGCAAATTTCACTATGGTATGTTAATTGGCTGTATAAAGAACGTTTATTCGATTATCTGTTATATGTGGTCTAAAAATAGATTAATATGATTTCTTCAGGTACCGCATTTGGAGGCTCGAAAGTGCGAGACGTATGCAAAGAATTGGAGAAGCACGGTTACAACTATCACGGAAAAGATATCTTCTACTCTGGATTGACTGGAGAACCTTTGGAGGCTTATATTTATTCAGGACCAGTAAGTATAAAAAATAATACTTTGTTTTTGTTTGTATAACATTTCAGTTGTAATTATACGGTCATTTTTATGATTATAAGTGTAAGGGATGAAGAAGGTAGGTTTTGAATTTTAATACTTCATACAAAATGTTATTGATTGCAGGTGTACTACCAGAAACTAAAGCATATGGTTCAAGATAAGATGCACGCGCGCGCTCGTGGTCCCCGCGCGGTGCTCACCCGGCAGCCCACCGAGGGGCGGTCGAGGGACGGAGGCCTGCGACTCGGCGAGATGGAACGAGACTGTCTCATCGGATACGGCGCTAGGTGAATTTTACTTCTTCGTATACTAAGACTGTCGACAAACTGCATACTACTAAATGACTTTAGACGGTTTTAAAGACCGCCTTTTTTTGGTTATGCACAGTTACTTAGTTATTTGTCTTTTTCAGCATGCTACTGATGGAGCGACTAATGCTGGCGTCGGACTCGTTCACGGCGAACATTTGCGGCACATGCGGGCGTCTGACGGCGCGCGCGGGCTGCCCCGCGTGCCGCTCCTCCGCCGCCGTCGCCACCGTCGAGATGCCCTACGCCTGCAAGCTGCTCTTCCAGGAACTAGCCGCTATGAACATTGTGCCTAAACTTACTCTTAAGAAATACTGCTGACTGTTACGTTATAGCTATGAATAAACAATTTGTAATGATCTTATGTAGTTTATTTTTTATTGAACCAGCATATTGTTGCACAGTATTTTATATACACAAAATTGATAGATTTTAAAACCTCTTATAATTAGGAATGTACGTTCGATGATGTTTTTCGATTCTAGACCAGAGACAAATAAAAACCACGTAAGTAAAAACCTTTAAAACTTTATTTTGTATTTACTGCCATAATTACATTGATACTCTTAGACGTTTCAATGATGCTTTTAAAAACGTAACAACGGTCCATAAAAAGACGAGACAGAAAACGTAAAATATACCACTGTAAGAGAAAAATCTAAAAAGAATGTAACCTATTGTAAACCACACAATACAAACGTGAGAGCCCAAGCGACGTAAAGATAATCGCGGAGGGAGATCTTCGTTCACGATGCTCTGGTGATTGCCGACATCTTTCACGTATCTTTGTACTGTTATCGGCTTTTGTAATACTTCCCGTGCCAAGTATCCTAGTAAGTCAGTCCTGCTCCACAGTCTTGTAAACGTTTCACCATACTGAAATTAAATTGTTCAATTTATTTAACAGTTACGTACAAATCATAACAATGTCGGACACTTTTGAGGCCAAAATTAATAAGAAGTCCGCTTTACTTACCATTTCGTTTAATCTAGTCGCTATTTGATGTAGCATTCTGACTAGTATCGTATTTTCATAGGTCGCTATAGGCATCAAGTCTGGATCCCCCATATAGTGTATTCCCGTCGGATTACTTCTTAGCTAGAAAAAAAAACGTTTTTATTTCCGTATTACGAAAAAATTAAGTATTTCATAATATCTAAATAGATAATAAAATACCATACCTTACTAGCTATGGACTGCGCAAAACTTGAATTTGAAAATGAAGAATTTTCCAAAGTAACATCCATGACTTCCGTTTCTAAGGGATGTACAATGTTTTCGTTTAACTGAAATCAGAAATATTCATGAAGATAAATTACCACTCCTTTCCTTCATAGGAAGAAAAGCCATAACTACTCTACTGAATCTGAAATTACATATTTAAAAAATCTTACCCCGAATATATGTGAAAAATAATGTATACAATTATTTAAAAATATTGGCCCTTTTCAGAAATCATAGCGCAGTAAATTTATAACTGATTCTATTAACCATTGAATTCCGTGAAGTAACTTGTATC
>DWOF01000463.1:0-10065 GCA_018250795.1 Clito sp. Burns02 | reverse complement strand
AATCTAACATTAAAACATATCCTAATACTAATTTGGTAGTTAACATGGTTTTCCTATGGTAAACTCCATTGCCTCTATTTAAGCAATTCTCAGTAGGTATATAAATGTGAAGCACCATCGCTTTCATAATAAAGTTATGGTAGAAGTTACTTATGCTGTATAGGAACTGCAATACGAATCAATCTTACTAGATTGTATCATTCTCACAAGCAATCCATTGTTATGAATTTATAAGCTTTCAAATATTAGGATAGTTTCACATGCCATTATTTATAAGTTATAAGCATGTACCGCTAATAAAGTATATTTTTATAGCTGTTATTTTTCGTGTTTTATTTATTAGTCATACATTTTGCAAGGGGATACAATTTTATAAGGTACTCTATCAACCTTAATTACCTACTTACATTCCAAAATTCAAGTATTTTGAAAAGATGATAGATAATTAAGAAAAGGAGGATTTAAACCTGAACTAACTAGAATGGGAGCCCAATTACATGGCTGTCACTATTTTAGGTTCTAACGAACATATTTTTTTTATTCTGATTGATAAAATAATGACGTTAAACATGAAAATCATTCACCATTACTCTGATTGGAATTGGTACTTAAAGTCATTAGCCCTCCTGTAATGTAATCAGAATCTCCTCATTACCTAGTAATCTTATTACCCATTATTGTAATGGATTTAGATAGATTACCTAAAGCTGTAGTTATTAGGTTCATATTAGTCCCAAACATTAGGTTTATTTGAGCTTGGAAGGAACCAAGATGAAGAGGTGTATACTGAATTCGATTTTAGTATATCTTTTTATCTTTAACTCGCTGTGTAATGCAAATATTTTTGAATATGTAGAAGATAAGGAAGAACAAAGGCTTGATATGATCGTAAGTTTAAAATTAGAAATGTTTGTTTATTGTATCTCTCCCAGAGGGCGCTACTAAGCAATTCTTAAATCAAGCCATTTTTATTCCAGATCGAGATAATAGTGAATAATTGGAAGACTAACGGATGGACTAATATGTTTGTGGTGGGGAATTTCTCACATACATTTTTTAATAAAATACTAGTGAACCCTAAAACCTTTTCCGTAACAGACTTTATGAACAATATGTACGAGATTAAACACGTTGTGCCCCATCATTCAAACACAATCATTATAAACTGTTTGAACTTTGATGAATTTGAAGCTGCTTTGACGAAAACCGTTAAAGTACCCTACTGGCATCCCCTTTCAAATGTTATTTTATACTACCATAGCCTTGAAGAGAGAGAAATCGTCGCAAAAATGTTTTTCATCTTCTGGTATCATAGAGCAATTAATGCAATAATAGTACAGTATGATGATTCAAAAGAAACGCTACTAATATCCCAATATAATCCGTTCGCTTGCGAATATATCAAATTTCAATATCTTTACGGTTGCTGGACGGCTAGGAAATTGAGTCTGCCTCTTGATAGTTACGAAAAATCATTTATATGTGAAAAAGAGTGCACCAGCGTGCCAATAGAATCCAAACGCCGCATTAACAATCTAGGCGTTTGTTTGGGATTTGATACTTATTCGATTCCTTATACCAATAAATCTGCGTTACAAACACTTAACCTTTTCGAAGATAAAGGTAAAAATTTCAAAGGATGTGCGCTACGAGCGTTTGCTGTGGAAGTGTTGCCATTTCTCGAAATGAGAGAGCAGGAGAACGATACTTTTACTTTGCACTCAAGAGATGGAATGTTGTGGAATACTATGGCTGAGCGTATGAACTTTACCATAGATTTGTCCCTCGGTAAAGGCATTATAAAGCAACAGTTCAACTTCGAGATTAACATTCAGCAAGTGTTTGCGTTTATACAAAGGAAAGCAGATCTACTTCTTTACCCCTTGTACCAATTTGATATAGTCATCGCTGAAGTCGATAACACGATCGCATTTAAAGATAGCGGAGTGTGCTTTGTGTCACATCGAGCTGGATTCGAAACGATAGTGTTTGATGCGAAATTCTTGCAAAACAATGTAGACGTTCTTATCCAGTTCGTTATCTGTTTCTTCTGTACTTGGTTCGTATTCTTCATTTATAACACAGAGCAACTTCGACGTTTTAGTTTCGATCAAGCAGGAAAAGATTTGGTAAACACTTTTAGGACCATACTATCCCTTGGCTTAGAAAACCCGCCGAAGAGAGGTTCATTCCGCATATTTTTAACCATAGCGATTTGGAGTTTCTTTATTATTAATTTTAGCACTCAGGCAGCCATAATATCCATCTTTTCAGCATTTAAGAGAGGCAAGGAGGTAGACACGATAGCTGATGTTCTTGAAAGGGGATACCCTATCGAAGGTGTTGCCTCACCTGACATTGTGTTGCCAGAAGACGAAGAGAGATTTCGCATGATTAATTCTCGTAGAGTGCCCATCCAAGATTTATTCGGTTGTGTTAATGCAATGAGTAACGACAGCCACCGATTCTGTGTAGTTGATTGTGCCGTTGGTCGATATTTGGAAAGAAATCGGTTAAATGACAAAGGGCAACAGTTTCTTCATGTCGCAACTGGAGACAGAATTCACAGTCACTATCTTAACATGATACTTCATAGACATTCGCCGTTAACTGCCTCATATAATAAGATCGCATTAGCGTTAGTGGAAGCTGGTCTTATAAAGAAATGGGAACAGTACAGGTTCAATGATATAAAAGAAGAAGCACCAATAAAGCCATTAACTATGGAAGATGTGATTGGTATTTTCAAATGTTACGGCATGCTCGCAGGAACTAGTCTGGTTATATTTCTTATTGAGTCAGGAATAGGCATATATGTATGGGTTAAAACTGTAGGTATTGTTAAATTTAGAGAATGGAAAAAATCTTTTGTCAAAAAATTTACAAAACTGAAGCGCAAAAAAAGGACTGTAAGCGACAGTTGTACTCAAACTATATAAATTTAGGCAGCACTTAAGAGTGATTAGAGTTAATAAGTACCAATTAGTTAAGTTGCACCCTCATTTGATGCTTTTTGAAAAATAAACTGAATTTTACTCTTACAAGTTTTATTCACTGACCCATAGACCACTGTACTAAGAGAAAAACCATGATAAAAGACCTATGTACGGTATTAGACATCAGCTTTTAAAATTTTACCCGCAGTGATTAAGCATTATTTATAATATACAGCACCATATTTAGATTAAAACTAGTGTAAATGGAATTTCTCATTAAATATCATAATGAGAGCAACACTTCAAAATTCGCTTCGTGTGAGTCTAGTCTTATAGTCAAGTTAGGACAAATACTGTTTATATCTGTGCATTTGTGTTTTGTTTATTACCTGTCTATTCTTCTACAAATTGTTTATGGGTGGATTTATCGTCAAAAGGAGGTTTATTTGTGTTAGTAGTTTTTAAGTATTTGTAGAAAATTAATATTAGAAACAACAATAAAATAACTTAATTTAATGGGAAATTCGCATAATAAGAGTATAGATCATAAAAACCAGAATCAATCCTCGCATACAGCCCGAGACGGTCAAGCATATTCGAGTCAGGTAAAGTGCGATGAAATGAAAACTTGCTAATGTCATTCTCAGCTGAATATACGTAACGTAAAAAATGCTTTGTTGCTCTCGTCGGAGAGCTCTTGCCCTTACATTGTTCTTGGCTTTCAGAATATACTAGAAGTAGGTACGGATGTGTACGATTAGTGTCATTCGTTGGTTCTTTGTTACGGTTTTGTGCAAGTTGTGATGTTTATTTTTGTGTACAGTTCAGTTTGTCCCATTTCGTGGGTAACCTTAGTGGGCGCTCATTCGTCAGCGTAACTAGCAACCAGTCTGTGTACAGCGTATCGCGGCCTTGGTCTCGAGTGTCCAGGCGAAGGTTAGCACATACATAATCTATTACAAAATTCACAAAACATCAACAAAAACTTCCACACTATAACACGTACATTTTCACTTGTAAATGTCAACAAATAGAAAATGATGAAATTATAGTACTGTGTAATATCAGTTGAATTATAATTTTAGTTTTGTTGTACAACAATCCATTGTTTTTGTTTACAGTTCTATAAATTCTAAGTAATATTTATAAATTCATAATACCTATCAATGGTATAAAAATTTGAAAAATAGCTGTTAATTTCACACATATTGTTATTAAATGACTTATTGCTACATTTTACCTAAACATACTCAACTTATATTAAACAATTATTAATGACATCATCAGAGCAACATTACTTGCAAGCTACAAGTTACTACATGTCATTTATTCAAGAACAACTATAAAAGTGGTTATGGTTTGACCTTGAATTTTTTATAAATTTTTAGGTGGAATGATTCAACACTCAAGAACCCACTAGAAGCAAGTAAAACAGCTTGGCCGGTCGCCCACAAGGAGTCAATATTCCTGCCAGAATTTCCCATAACCACTGACTTATTCCAAAAAGACTTCCAACTAGTTAAAACAATAGCAAAAGGTGCTTATGGCGAAGTATATAAGGTGAAGAAACTTAGTGAGGATAAGGAATATGCTTTAAAAGTGCTTAGGAAGTCACAGGTGAGTTTGTAGCATACTTAGAACGTACCCACTTAACTAAAATAATTTAATTTTGAAGTCTGCACATGTTTTTTAACTTCCTAAGAAATACATTCATGAAATTCTGTCTAAAAGTCCCTTTGCCATTATGATGATATTAATGGAAATACACTGGATAATAATTTCTTGGTAAGATATCATCTTAATGTGATTTTAACAGGAATTTATATGTAAGGCTCCAACATAGTACCAAGTAAGATAGCAACTGACCTCAGATAGTACTTAAGCCCTTGTTGTAGTTACATTAATACACATCACGACGGTTGTGAAGTCCTTGTTACCTTTTAAGATTTGAAAAAAAAATATTTACCAACTACATACAACACCTGATAGATACACAACACAATTAGACAAAGATCTGGTCATCTTAGATGATCTAGTTATACTTAGCATGAATATGTTCATGCAGAATAATATAGAATAATGCTTTTGCGTAATGGAAACTTTAACTTGCCTCATATCAATTAAGTTCAGCTCAAAGTGCTTTCACTTGCAGAGTGGTACCTACGCGTTGCATAATCTAGAATGTATGTTTTATGGAAGCATATTATTACTGGGAATGTATAATTCAGTATAAGTGATCATTTCTAGTGTAAGAAATTATACCGTTCTCTTAAGGAAGTTCCTACTTCTAGTCAAGCCATGAAACAGAAACACAAAAACTCAAATAACTCCATATATTTCAATGTGATCTTGTCTTTGAGATTAGGTGTGGACGTCCATGGCTAGCAGTTACCACTTAACAGTAAAAAAATTGGAGTATTTTAACCAGCAATAAAAAAATATAGTTTAGGTATTATTTTTTAAATGAAAATCATCGATACTCCATTACGATCTGTAGCTACTTAGGTTTAGAAGTAAATTTTGCACGCAGCCTTTCCTCCATATATTCCTTGCCATAGTCAAATGCAAATAGCGTTTCTAATGTTTTTGTTATCGTAAAGTCAGCGAACTGGACACCAAGGTGGCGACGCACCTGCAACGTATTTAAGCCTCCCACAAGTCGGAGTATCCGTTTACCATTAGGCTGATTACACGCTCCCCGTCCCGGCTTATTGCGTAAAAACTCGTTACCAGCCCCTACTGTTGTAAATCAACGTCAAGAAAATGCACGGGCGTATTTTTTTTGTGTTATAAATAAATAGAAATGAAATACAATGAAAGGTTTAAAATAAATTCCAGATAGTAAGTGAGAACGCGGTAAATCAAGTGAAGGAGGAAGCACGAATCCAAACCGCCTGTGGTCACCACTCGTTCATAGCGGGCGCCGTATCACGCTGGCAAACTAAGAAAAGACTGTATATTGGTAAGTGGTTCCATCTATCTAACACTAGCAAACGCCCGCGACTTCGTCCGCGTGGAAGTATAGCCTAAAGCCTTCCTAGATAAATGGTCTATTCAACACAAAAATAATTTTTCAAATCGAACCAGTAGTTGCTGAGATTAGCGCGTTCAAACAAACAAACTCTTCAGCTTTATAATATTGAGTATAGATAGGGAACGTTTTTTTAATTCAAAATTATAACCATAAATTTAATATGCAATGTATCTATTGCAAGGAAGTCTATAAGTTAAGTATGCATACATATTGCATATCGATTCCGTTGCGTACACGCATAGTAACGCAACAGTACCTAAGGTTTGCTTGTGAAACATCTGTCTATTGTTTAATAAATAGATTCTTACGCGTTAAATATGTAAGGACATGTCTAGAATGGTAGTAGTTACTGCGAACGGGGATCGAACCCACGACATTTATCATAAGTAAGTAGGTACTGTCCAAAGCTCACTGATGGACTTTTCTTTAGTGAAAAATATATTTTTCATAAAGTCTTTTACATTTCCCCATTATATCACTTGGGACTCGGGACAAAAGATAGAAAAAAAAATATGAATTTGTGAATCAAAACGAATGACACTCGTAACGATTTTGACACACTTTTTCAGTTTCAGTAGAATATCGTGACACAATTAAAAGTTTTTAATGTAAATGGGAATTAATTTGTAAGCTTTTTTAATTGCAAACGTGTAGCTAGTTGGCCTTGTGTTAAGTGACACTGTAACCTATGGGAATTTAGATTTGAGACTCCTCAAATATTAGCAAAGTTCGGTCTAATCGTAAATAGATGCCTTACTACTCTTGAGAACTATGCAAATCTCGATATTAACCACATACTAAGAACGGTTACTTCAAACGAAAAATATTACAACTTTCAATAGATGACGCAACGCTACATAGAATTTAATGAAGGAAAAAACATAAAATCCATAAGCGATGACATCAGTTATTATAATGAGTTTTATTAGATGAAAACAAAGTACTCGTATGTTTCATATATTTAGGGATATGAGATGTAGGTATTATTGTAATGTCTTGTGCAATATTAGTCACCTTACCTGATCCATATCTATTAACCTTATCACCAGGGGACTCCCGTCAATTATGACGTCACATGCTTTGAAATTGTTTTAGGCTAAGTTAGACATTAGCTTTAATATGCGCTTATCATATGAGAACACCTAGTAGACTAATAGGTTAATAGTTTCTGGAGTGGAGACACTATATTTGAAGGCTAATATCTAAGGCATCGAGAAATATTGTCCTATTTGAGTTTGGTTGGGGTTGAGAAGAAAGCAGGTTAATAAAATGTGCTAAAATAAACTTTGCACAGATCAAGGACATTTTACATTTGTTTGTTAGTTATTATTTGGTTCCCTGTTAATTAATAGCCACGCTGCTTTAATACGGATAATAATATAAGACTCGGTACACACGCACGCACGCGTTCTCGATAAGTAGACGTCAGTTTCATTGATAGTTTAAAGTTTATAGCCGCACACGGCGGGCCCGTGATAGTCACTCTAACGTTTGGTGATTATATTATCTTGCTCTATATTTAGTGTTACTAGGGATATGGTCCAAGTATGCACGGCCTGTGCGTTGTAATTAATACACGAGTACCTACATAATATCTTGTCAATAACAAAAACAACCAAATTGAAACGTAGCTCTAATTTGGTAGGTAGGTACTTTAATAACTAACAAATCTATAGGCTGACAACGAAGTGATCTAAAGGTTCCTTTTGTTCTTTACGGAACCCTAAGAAAAATAATTTGTACAAATTCCGGTACTATGAACTAAAATTAATTCTTACTTGGTAAAGGTATATAGGTATTTGTATAGGCGGCGAACTAAACAGTAATCTTGGCATATTAAGCCGATCCTAATTGATGTAATAGAAGGCCGTTAAACGGTCGCACCACATGGTCGACCTAACGACCATCTCGCGACTATTTAAGAATTAATGACATTGCGTAAAAGTCTCCAAGGTGACGGTCAATGGGTTCAAATACACGAAGTATTAAAGAGTAGAACTCTGGTATATTTTTGTTTAGGATTTTCGTATAAAAGTAGAAACGTTCCATAACTATTAAAAGGAAGAAAAGGTTATCGATAAAGAAGCTAATGCCTAATGATGTAGCTAAAGCTTTATTTTTCGTATGCTTTACTTATCGATTACGAGTAATTAGGCCACATTTATCGGTTAAGTCTAATGATTAAGTACCTATAGGTTGAAAGGGATTACTTCAATTTTCATCAAACGTTAACCTATTTTCGATATACGTCGCGTAGCTTGCATCTACAAATACAAAACGAATATGCGCAAGCGCAACCAAATGAAGTACTTATTACAAACTGATAGATAAAATAGAAATATTTCACGCGCAGTTCTGTCTGCAACACGTCCCTACTTATTAAAAGATTATAATTAAATTTAACGCGCAGTATTAGCGGAAATAGTTTAGTACCAATCAGCTAGTTTACATATGTTTACTGATATCCTCGGCCTTGAACGAAATAGACGGAGACACACAAACACGCATAAAATGCGTTTTATTCGTACAATAGATGTAAGGACCTTCGGTGTTGAGGTCAAAAGTGTGACCGAACTGGTACTAGGCCGTATAAAAGACGCCTCAAGGACAAGTACAAGTCAGTACAACTACTAACTACTATTGTTTTTATTCTACAATTCTACAATTCTATTGTTTCAAAAGTAGACTTAATGTTTATACAAGTAGGTCTATTAAGTACGGATCTAGTCCGGTGTAGTCCGAATTTTTAACCACTAAGCTAGGCTATATCTTCCGGGGAGGTTTTAGTGAGTGAAAATCCCATTTACCTAAGGGGATTCGGGTATCTTTCAAAAATGTCCCCCCGAAAACATAAGGCTTCCTCGTCCCAAAAAAATTATTAGTAGAATAAAGGAGACTGCATTATTTAGATCACAAACTTCCTAGTGTTGTGAATAGCCGACAATTTTATAACAATTTTACACATATAAAACGCGTTAGTCATTGTAAGTGCATGATAGTATACGTGTAGTTACATAAATGGTAGTATTTAGTCCGTCTTGGATTTATTACTGTGTATTTGCGGTCGAGTTTTATTTATGTGTCACGGTTAATGTAATCATTGGGAAGATAAATTAAATGCGAAGATATGTAAGGAACTGTATTTTCTTACAAGTTATAATTTGTTAGTGAAAATTTCTACACATGACCAAACATTCTTTTGTGAGTAAACATAAAAATAAAAATCTTATTATTGCCATACATAAGGTACAGAAAAGTACACAAATTATACAGAATACAAAATACAAATACAAATTGAAAGAAAAAAAGAGAAAAGATTATTTGTGGGCAAAGGGAGAGGCTCAGCTTCTGCTGTCACGTGGCCATAGTGGTTAGGGTAAGTCCCCCAGTTGCCGGCCGCTGTCTTTAATGCCTTAGTAAGGTGCTTAAATATCGTTAGCTTTTAAAGTTTTGACTCACAAACAAAGGTGTTTGCACCTTTATCGGACAATACTTGACTATAATGTTTGTGTTCCGATTGACTACGCAGTTCCTACAATATTTACAAACAATAGGAAATAGGCTTTTTGTATTTTCACGTATAATCTTAGTGATAAGCGGTGACCCACTAACGGAGGTGGTTGCTCGGCTATCGGCTTGCCGTTATCACCATATCTCGGTGCCGGCTAGACGAAGCGTGCTCCGACCAGCGAGGTTACGTCCATTGTGATACCCGATTTGATTATGATTGTATTACTTACTGTATTGCTAATGCAAAGGTCATTGTCATATGCCGACATACTGTGCGTCTTGTTAACTTATTAGATTTTCAATTTGAATATTCGTAGGTTGCTTAACTTGGGGATTACTCATGCTCACGTTCGTGTTTTTATCGAATCGAATTTGAATAGAATATTAAGGAATTTACTGTTGATAAACGATTTTCAGTTTTCAATCGAAACTTCGTTTTAAAGCTATTAATGGAATCGAAAATTTTAAATCAAGATTGGTTTTCATCGATTGAAAATCGATTCAGTGAAATTCTGATCGTTTTAAGTTTTATATTCCATGTTTGTATGCGTGGAGAATTATTTATTATTGACTTTAATTGATTAG
>DWOF01000462.1:0-10066 GCA_018250795.1 Clito sp. Burns02 | reverse complement strand
CTATTCAATACAAAAATAATTTTTCAATTCTAACCAGTAGTTCCTGAGATTAGCGCGTTCAAACAAACAAACTCTTCGGCTTTATAATATTAGTAAGTATAGATAGTGAATCGAGATTGCTTCCGATCAGTGGCGATCTCTCCTGCTACGTAGTCTCCACGCATTCTGACATACAATACTAATTGGCGGATATATCATTATATGTAATTCTTACTATCTACGAATGCGGTTTGCTCCCGTCATTTTCACAAATCGAAAAAAGACTAGTATCTATAAATATTGCAGATTCTTTGATATCTTTGTAAATTAGGTACTAGGTACCTACCTTCAAAATATAATCGAATAGACATAAAAAAATTGGAAACGTATGTTGTACAATTATTTTCTAATTTGACTACTTACTTAATTATGAAATATTAACTATTCAAGTTGTTAAAAATGTTGTTTAGAACTCTAATACGCCTGCAATCTTTCAGCTAGTCGTAATTGCAATTACCTACTGCTAATATCTCAAATTGCATGTAATTACAATCGTTTCCTATACTCCTTAGTTTTGTTTTCTTAATCGGAAGGTTAAATGGCTAAAGTGGTAACATTTTCAAAGTTAACACAACCAGGTACCTACTAGGTATCTGGAAGACAACAACGTGAAATCGAAATCCTAAAGAAATCTAGAGTCCTAAGTGCTGTTTAAATGAGTCACATATCACAGTAATGACATTGTGAATATAGGTAGGTACTTAGTATTATTTATGCCGGCCATTGACCTGCACGTCGTCTAGGGCGGTGCATTCCCTTGATCGCCATTACAAAATGTTAGTAACGGTGACGCTCGGAACGTCACTAGCGACGTGACTCGTGTGCATATGGATTTTTTAAAATTCTCTACACCTCATTCAAAGTACCTACTCTATGTAAAAGTTTTTTATACTTTGCATTCACTTACTCCGTTTCCGTAACCGTATTGTAATTGCCGATATACACTTATAGATTTTATGAGCATGTGTTGGTTTTTAGCGTAATTTTCCTTGGAGATATGTAGGTACCCACTTATTAGATACTCAGTAACGTAAGTTACTACGTATTAGGTACTATTACCAAATCTCCAGTTAGTTGGCAATCTTATCTAAGTAAACCATTATGTTCGACGACTACTAATGCAAAGTCAGCAAAGTTATTTATTTTTGTAACTCCATGGTTACAAAATTTAAGTATTTTGCGATTACTACCTTTACCTTTAAATTCGTAAGTTAACTGTATGTTGACAAATTGTCGCAATGAATTAATTATTCATAACACACAATAATGAACATGATCATTATAACCCAAGGTTCATTCACCTGTGATAGACTCCTGACATAAATACATAAAGCAGTAACATTTGACCAGTATGAATATGACCTAGTAACAGGTCCTATTGTGACGGCAAATAGAGTACGCGTCGTGTCGAATCAGAAACGCACCATTGAAAAAGGTTATACAGGTCGGCTAACGGTGCTTATACTTTAATCCGAGAAGTCCTTTTCGGTAAGCCAGGGCAGTAGTTGGGGGATCTCCCCAATGAAGCATTACCTACAAACCTATAATAAACAATAACTGCATTCATTCATATTTTATGAATGGATTAACGTTCAATATATCTTTGATTTGACATTAACCTGTATTGCCACCACCTTATCGTGTATTATACTATGTAATAATAAATGAAATTAGCCTCTAGCGCACTGCTTTTCATTACGAGACAAAATTTCGCTAACGGAAAATCAACAAGAGTAAGCAATCGTAGCGGCCGAAACGGCGTCGCGGCGACGCGGGGAATGAACTATTATGGCTACAGAAACTCTCACTCGTTTGTGTTGTGATGCTGTCGATACACTTTCCTGTGCGCCTGCGTGACTGGACTGCTGCGCACGCGCCGGTGAAACATCGCACTGATGTAACACACCCCAATTGCATTATCCTGCAGCAAACAGATGACAATGAAAACGTCGATGGCACTACATTACCGCTAACATCGTTTTCTCTTTCACAAATGAATTTGCAAACCACACTTTTTAAAAGGAGAAGTCATTTCAGAGATACTGTAACCTGAGACTCAAGTATTGTATCGGTTGCGTTTCAATGCTATTTTATTTCAATGCAGTAATGTAGGCTACGTACCGAATACCAATGGTAAGCTTACTGTGAATAACTGTAACTTATGTACTTAATAAATTAAATCGATTTGGATTGATATGGTCGTTTTATGGTGTCAGTATCACCATGCTCAAAGAATTACGATCTATACCACGCTATTGCCACACTTGACATATCGCATGCAACGAGCATTTGGATTGAATTACAAATTGGAAACGAACAATGCCCAACTTGTGACGAGACGAATCAGATGTATTAGGACATCTGTTTTGTAATACCTATGATCAAGGGTTCAAATATCAGGTGCTAATAACATTACTCTCACTTCTTTTCAGTCATTTCATTGCGATGACAAGTTTCAGTGCTACCCAAGCAGCACAGATAAACAACACGCAATTGAATTGCTAATAAAATCAACTAAGTGGCATTCTAGCATTTGAGTAATGATCAATAAACTAATGAAATTTAATGTTTTGCCTATCACCATTTAACTTAAATGAAAGAAGAGTGCCGAAGAATACAAAATACCATCGAATTGTAATTAATTGGATCGTTTAGCGGTATCGTCGCGTCCAGTGCAACCAATTTGTGTAGTAATGCATTTTATTCGCGTTACATTCGATGAAGTATACGTTCTTAGTCAGTCACCTTGCAATAAAGTATGGTGGTCGCGTCGGGTGCAGGGCGAGAGTGGGCGACCTCATATAGCTTGCGCGGGAGGCGTTTCCTTTATTTGTTCGTTGTACGCCGCGTGATTGTGTCGTGCTACAGGACATCATGCGGACATTAGTGGTAAGTGTCACATTGGATCCAAGGTCTACATATTTTAAAAAATCATCTATTTACCAACAACAAAAGCTTCTTAAATTAAGCTCATCACTGTAAACGTTTTATTCAGTTTATAACAAAAATTTTTTTTGTTTCAATTTTTAGGTAATAAATATATTTTATTTTTTATTATTAAAATAGTTTACAGATTGATCGTAGCTGCCTTACCGCGACAACTTTTAAGTCTAAAAAATTTTGATTCTCGCGTGAAAACGAAGAAAGTATTATGGCTATATTAAAAAAGTAAAACATTGGACCTATAAATTACAGTGTGTAAATTGAATTTAGGTCGGTATCATATAACCGGCATTGTGAGTAGGTATTGGTTTCGCATGCCAGCCTTGAATCTATTGAGAGCTGGAAGGCGGCTACGAATTTATGCACGGGGCTAACCTTTCGACGCATAAAGAATGTTGCCCTTCTTAATTTAAGAAGCGGAACTAAAATATGCGAGTGTAATTAAGTGAGTTAGTACTTGTCATATTTAGAACTTTATTACGCAAAACATGCTACGGTTACTGACAAATACCTTACTGGTTACGTTACCACGTTGGCCTACAGTGTTATTACTAACAGGGTCGACTACTAGGAGTAGATACAGAAGTTGATAAGCGTAACCGGACAGTTACAACAGAATGAAATGTTCCATTCACTGCATATACTTAGATTTAATATAATAATACAACACCGGGTTCTACCAACGCAAATATCAAATAATCCATACCGAACTGCAGTTTACAAACCGGTTAGGAATCGTGGTACCCATTGTCACGTAAAAAATAAAAATATTCACTAAAAGGTACGTACTAAAGTATCTTATGACATAATATATAAACTTTAAAGGGAATATAATTTTTCAACCGACTGGTATACAAATTATAGATTGCAATTTGTTATTGGCTTGTTTTACGCACCTAAAACATTCTGTTGAAACTGTTCCAATAACTTAGGTGTAGTAAAATTTTAAAACACTGAGTCAAGTCATGGCCTTTACTCGTAATACGATTTGAAGCTTTTTGAACTCTATCGTAATAAGTTACCTAAACTGTGCGTATAAAAGACTTCAACGAGCTTTAGGAAATATGCGTGAATTATTATGTACTCGTTAACTTTATATCGGACTGACGTATTCAATTAAGACTTTAAGACACTGAAGTCAATTCTCAAGACAGTCAATGATGATATTCCGACCGCGCCATCTATCCTCTTACTGGGAGTTAGTAGAACTCATCTCAATTGTCGTCAAGCGTAAAGAAAATGGTATTTTGATGTATACCTACTGGATACTTTTGCAATCCAAGCCTGTTCTGAGGTCATTAAATTATTTTCAAGGCAATTTAAAGTCATTGTAGAACATTATTCTTGCAATATATGGCGATGTATGAAAGTAGTTGTTTGCCCTTACATTGAAAATTCATAAAAGAATATTTATGCTTTAATTCGGGCGCGACGGTGCTACGAGAATTACTTTAATCCTTCTCATCTTGCTACGAATTTCTGTATGACTAATAAATAATTTCGAACTATTTTGTTTAATACGATATAATCATATCTGTATAATTTAATTGGTTTAACTAACTACTACTTACTAACAGTAACTACTGAAATACAAAGGTGCTTAGATTTCATAAAATCTTAAACTAGAATGCGGATGTAATGTATAATGTACGAGTAATAGATTAATAATATATTACAGCAGGTTTCACATGTAGGAAGGAATGTGTTCATATTAATTACATGAAGTAGGTACAGGTTCAAGATTTTTTTTATCCTGCCAAAGTAAAATGAACCGTCACCTTGACTAGCGGAAGAACGACTGGTCCGGGCGTCCTTACCACTTTCAGATCGTGGCCTGTTCCCGACCTAACCTCTAGCATTTACCATGAAATTACGTTTAAATATTTTTTAGGGTTCCGTATACAAAATCTGTATATCCTTTTACACATCAGAGAAGAAATATGCATAGAAATGAAGTAGAGATTGGTTGAATACAACAATGTAGGTAGCTACATACCTTCCTACGAGTATATCGTAAACCATAATAAAACGCCATCGGGATATGAAAATACAATAGAGGAATACAATAGCTATAATTACACAGCATAAACGTTGTATTATGATGTATTATTTGAATTAAAGAATTAATATAGTAAATTTTAAATACCGCCTGCAAACAAACGCTAAAAGATTAGTTATATCCTGATGATAAACGCAGTATCTATAATTAACACAACAATGGTTATTGTCTAATTTTTAAACGTTCCCTGTTTAAACATTTCTGTTACTATAATAATAAAGCCTTTAAAGAATGGTGAAATAAACCACAATCGTAGTTTTTATCGCTAGTAGGTACATTCGAATGACCTCATGACCAAATAATATCAGCCAAGCCAAATACGTACCTAGGTACCTACGTTGATCAATAGTGTATTCGGAAAGTCGGAAACTATATCTGAATGAAATAACGGTTACATTGAATAATAAATATTGCAACCATTTGAACACCATGCTTAGTAACCTAAGTGTAGTAACTATTCATTTAGGTACCTACTATAAAGTAAATTGTTTATTTTTAGTTCAGTTTCTTTAACAAATTTTTCGTACGAGACGCCAATATTTATCTACGTGCCACCTAAATTTACGCAAGTCTGTTGATATCTGCTATCAATGTTACATTTGAGCATTTTTGACGCAATTGTTTTCTTGAATAGGTACGTACTCGTATTGTCGTTTGTATAACAATGTTACATTTCGCAACCTTAATTCATTGAAAAAATCAACTTGCATTACAAGTGTAACAGTCTGAAAGCATGGCACGAAGCCAAACCCGGCACGGCCGCAGCCGGTCAATCAAGTCAGGTGTTAAACGCTGCATTATTCGTGAGCTTGGCAAGGCCCATTACACTCGAAAGTATACAGCATTTATTAGTTACGTTAGTCGCGTTCCGCCAATTATTCTTGTTAATTTGTAAGCCTACAAGTTTTTAACTTTACATCACGTTCTTTTGTTGGCTTGAGCTCTTTTTATCCCAACCAATATTACAAATATGAAAGTTAGATCGTTTGTATCACGTTACTTATTTACTCAGCTAATTCTAATTATCTGAAAAACGTTTCCCTGGAATAAAAATTATTATTACAGTAGCTACAATAGAAATTCTAAAGTAGTAGACATTTTCAAGTTATTCACTCGTATCTACGAGTACCTACCTATCAATATATCAACAACTGACTTATTTAAATTTTCTGAATACCATTTCTGTAAGTAGGTACGTACGTACGCTGCTTGATGACCATGATCGAGATTGTACCGGATTGAGGGACATTCGACTTAATAATGCAATGAGTACCTACGAACAGTACAGACCTACTATAGTTACAGAATTAGATGTGCAAAATATGTAGATATTTTATTTAATCTGCAGTAGACACCATGTTAGTTATCTTTAATGGAACCAAAATTACTCAACGGATTTTGATGAATTTGTACGCTGCTATAAGTATGAAGTATCCTCATTGTAATGTAAATTAACATATTTTCTTGTTTCATTTCAGATATTTACGCTGTGCGTAGTCACAGTTTATGCACAATATGATTCGCCAACACCACCAAGACTCCAAATTCCCGGGGCTATCGCGTTAGGAGGACCCAGACAAGGTGGATTTAGACAAGGAAGACTGCAAGCACAACCAGTGCCCGGAGGAGTTGCCAGAATAAGGAGGCCTGGTCTTGCAAGGCCTTCCTTCAAATCAGTAGATGCTGCCCCCCGCCCTAGTCTTCAAACACTAGATGAACCTTCAAAACCGGTTACAGAGGAACCTGAAGATGACATAGAAATCAACACTCCCACAGCCTTCTCACCTAATATATTCTCGACATCTGAGCCGCAAAATGATTACTTTGATATTACAACTACATCCCAACCAAAGCCTCCAATTATCTTCAACCCGTCTATCTTCCAACAAACCACACCCTCGGCGCCGAAACCAGAACCAGTAAGGCCGACTCAATACAGACCGCTGTTGCAACAATCATTCAATCCCATCAAAAATGAGGCACCTGCGAGACCTCAGCCAGCACGATTGCAACCGCTATCAAGCAGGCCCCAACGCCCTGTATTCAGACCTGAACCTAAGCCATTTATTGACGAAGATGATGATGTGCCCGCACAGCCCATCAGACAATACCGACCCCAGGAACCTATCAATCGCTCACCAGTAAAGAGTGCACCTCAACAAAAATATGTTCCAACCAATTCCAGAGACAAGAAACCAGTTGCTCAAATAATCAGGAAGTACAGAGAAGAAAATGATGATGGAAGCATTACATGGGGTTTCGAAAATGACGATGGATCATTCAAAGAGGAAACTATTGGTATTGATTGTGTCACGAGAGGAAAATATGGTTATGTTGATCCTGATGGTTTGAAGCGGGAATACAACTATGAAACTGGTATACCTTGTGACAAAACCAAAGAAGACCAAAATCAGAAAGGTTTTATAGATTATCAAGAAAATAAGGCTGTTTTACCTAATGGTATTACAATTGATCTCGCAACAATGGGCAAGAAATCTAAGAGGCCATTCAGATCAGCGGGTGTTCTTTAAGTTTAAGTACATAAAATATATTTATTTTAGGAGATCTAATTTTAAAGACAGTTAAGTTCTTGTCATCTAGTGTTATTTTTAAACACAAATTTGTTGATATTGTGATTACTAAGATGTAGGTCTTGATCAACAAATAAACAAAATATCCAAATTATTTTTAATTTTCTTTTGTTTTGTTGCCTATATCGGCCTCAGCCCTTTTTTCAGTCTACTACTGGGTACAGGTGTTTCTCGACAGGCAGGGGACCTCACATTACTCCCATGTAGATTAAAATATCTTTATGGAGTTATAGATTTCTATAACAGGTTACTTTTATATGAAATTATACAAACAGCAAGTTAGTACCAAATCAATTTATTTAATCCAGTGAATGTAAATACAATTAAGAACTAACCTAATAAGGGCGATTATTTATGTATGGTTGAGGGCGTCTCATCGGAGGTGGCATTCTATTTGGAGGTGTTATCGAAATGTCCATGTAATTACCAATTTGGAATTTAACTTGTGACAGAGTTTTGTTATCATCACCTCCTCTTTGGCCTGAACATGTCACTCCAATCTCTCTCATACGATATGTAGGTGATCTCACATCTGGGTACACAATAGCAAAGTCAAAATATGTCCCTTTGCGACGAGTCTCAGGATTAACTTCTTTTACAAGTCCAGTCAGTTCACGAAGCGTTGCATCCATCCAAGTATATATTTGCAATTCATTTTGAGGTACATTTCCTCTGACATAATCGCCTGGAGAGTTGTGCCTTCCCGTTGAACAAAATACTCGTAACAATAGTGGACATGTCTGAAAAGAAGTTACAAAATGTATAATACAGTGTATGATAGTACTTTTACCCAGACTACGTCAACTGTTATACGTTCGACTATAAAATAGTTTAAAGTAAAAACATAGAATAAAAGGTACCTTTTCTCTGTCAACTGGTTTCTCTACCGGCTTAACCTCTTCAACTACCATGGACTCTAATCCAGCCATTTTCATTATAATTAAGATACAATACAGTTAACTTATTGACAAAATGCTTTCTATAACAACAAATTCCATCAAATCTTTATTATAAGATAACTTCAAGATAGCCAAGCTAAATTATATCAGTTCAGCCAGTCTATAAACAAACCACAGAACCACAGACAGAACAGACAGAACAGTTGTGGGAACTGAGTCACAGGCACAGACTAAGTAAAGTAGAGAGAGACGCACACATAGAAAAATCATAGATAAGTAGCCAAGAAGATATTATTCAATCTTATAATCTGTATTTAAACTAAACATTATTATGGCAAGGTGTACATTTAAATGTCATCATCATCTCTGTCTATTCGGTATTGTTTGTAAAAATGACAACGGAATCTGACAAGTGACAAATTATTTTGTCTACATCTTGTATCTACATACAGAAAGTACATAATCGATTAGTATTTTATAAAGTAAAAGATTCAACAGTTCGGTTTTCGAGACTATCTGAAAACTAAATATATGTGCTTTAGAATAGTCTTGCAGGTGATTCAAAAAAGCAAATAATGGCTAACAAAGAAGATGAAACGTTTCAAGAAGACGAAGTTTATATTAATCCTGAAGATGGAATGCCAAATATTCATCCCAATATTGCAAATTTAGAACAAGACAGTGATACACAAGATGATATGAACGAATTAGATGATCTACCCAAGTCAGTAATCGTAACGAATATTCACGGCGATGTATTTGCGGATGAAAAATTGAAAAAAGAAATGGAAGATCTTTTCCGTACTTTCTCAGAGAACATAACATTCCAGTGGCTGCGAAGTTTTAGGCGTTTGCGTGTGAACTACGACAGCCCACTTGCGGCGGCTAATGCTCGGGTACGATTGCATCAGTACCAATTCTATAACTCATGCATAAATTGTTATTTCGCCCAACCAGTTACCCCGATATCATTGAAAAACCTGCGACCGCCGGCTCCCGTTAAGCAGTTTTTGATATCACCACCATCGAGCCCCCCAGTGGGATGGGAGCCACGTGAAGAAGGTGAACCTATAGTTAATCCAGATCTGTTGGCGGCACTAGCCAGCCTTGCACCTGGTGAAAGCCATGAGTTACATGCGCCGACTCCAACTCAGCCAGCGATTGTGGTTCACACAGCCATCTCAACAGAACCAAATGACACCCATGTAGGTCGCCAAATTCCTCATACTCGTCACCCTGACTTTTAAATGTGTTGTTGTTAAAATTTAAAGTAGGTTAAACATTTCTTAGTAACTCTACGAAGCTTTTTAATTTGTTAACATGTTATAACACCAAAGAAAATTGTATAAATTGAAGGTTAATAGTTTTTCCACTTTTTTGTAGATGAAAATCTCAAACATTGTGATAATCGAAGCATTAGTACCTCACAGTAGTCACAATATTTATAATGCAAGTCAACTAATATTATAAGAAATGCTGTTTTAGAAGAGACAAAAAAGCTTGTGAATGTAGATGTTAGAAGCTCAACAATTTCA
>DWOF01000461.1:0-10069 GCA_018250795.1 Clito sp. Burns02 | reverse complement strand
AGACCATTTCAGATTGAATAAGTCTAAAACACAGACAGCAAATAAATTTCTACAATTACTTAATATTATATCTTACTACAAACGTCTAAGTCCCCAAGAACATTGTTTTTTTTTTTGTATTGCACATTTTACCTAATCGAAGAAATTCTTTTAAATCAACAGACTATATCCACCAAACCAATGGTGCTTAAAGTAGGTAGGATCTACCAAAACTCTGCGTTCAAATTCATTATCTTAAATTATGTTCTACACCAAAAACTTCAACGTCAGAACCCATCACTACAAGACAAAATTATTAGGAACATAATACAATATTATCGTAACAATAATTACAGTCTTAAAATTATATTTAAATACTATATTATACACTATATTACAAACGGCAACTGTCCAGAAGCAATGGTGCGGACACAACCGCAAACAAATCGTGACAACACGAGAGTTGACTGCTCTTCTAAAACACAATTTTTAACGTCTAATACAACAATGCACAACAACCGGCCACAAATAGGAAAAATTTTGTAAATACAAAAACGTAAAACGTCCCTCCCGGTGTTGATAACTGCATGGTGAAATCTTGCCACCTTGCTTGTGTAATTTATGGACCAGACGTATCTTAGCCATCTTCAAGTTAGTCAGCAACTTGTCGGTTAACTTCAAAATGACCACGACTCGTTGGCTGTATAACTTATTGTTCTATACTATGCCACGTGCGTGCGAGATCTCTTGAACTGTTTTCCGGATTAGTCACTAAGTGGGGCTGTGGGGGGGATGCGAAGGATGCGCCGGGTGCGGGGGCGGCGGGTGCGGGCTGGCGGCTCGCAGCGAGTCCGGGGACGAGCCCGGCGATGCTCTCCGCGGAGGGTACGGCGAGAACCGGTGTTGAGACAGCGAACTGGCTGGCACTCCCCCGGGATACACCGGCCGAGGCAGCTGCAACCCCGACCCTGACGCCAGATGCTGCTGCGCTAACAACTGCGGCGCCAAGCACGCCCATTGCCCCCACAACGCTGCTGCTGGAACTCCATATAGAGGATACGCAGCCCGAAGAAACAGCTGCGAACGAGCCGCTAAAATTGCCTTCTCTTCCAGCGTCAAGTTGTTGTTATGCTGATCCAAATCGAATGGTCGCAATGGAGAGCGTAAGTAGTGTTGCTCCGCCAACATGGACTCCATCGTCTCCCTGAAACGATAAAATACCAACGTTTAATCATATTGCCATTTTTTCAATAATTTCAAAAGAATAATGTGTTATAATCTACCTAGAATGAGGGACGCTGAAGCGCGCGTCTTCGGGGAAGACTGATGTTCTTTCGTGCTCTCCCGTGATATAGAATCTCAACAAACAAAGAAATGCAAAATAAAATATTTGTGTTGCCAAACACACGGACAAGTTACCGATGATCGATAGCGTACGCTAATGACCTCGGTAAAGGAAAGTAAAAAACAATATGGATCAAGTGTACCGAGTTGAGTTTCAAGAAATGACTGATAAAATTATAAACGACGGAGAGCAAACGTTGTCAGCCTGTGCGTACATTTATCTCGATTCGATTGGCTATGAGGCAGCGGATAGAGACGTAATTGAGCACACTCAGGCATCAATCAGTGTCGCTCGCATTTGTTTCTGAGAGCGTGTCCAATGCACGATTAGAGAACGCAGATACTAAATTCTGTCATAGCCGTAATGAGGCCTAATGAATGCCCAAGTTTGCCGCAAATGATACATGGTAACCGATTATAACAACTTAAAATGGGTCTATAATTTTATTCTAATTTATTGACTGGCGACTCGAATCTATAAATTTCTTTTCTAAATATTACTTATACTTTCTCGAAATGCTCGATAAAAATGAAAAGTTAGACTGTAAAGAAAATAAGAAGATACATACCTCTCAAATTCAGTGAGACGTGAAGAGTCGCGGAATCCCTTGGCGAATGGATTACTGTCGATTTTGAGTTTTGTGATCTGAAACAAACGAGATATATCAAACGTTACTGTTTGTTGTAACTGCATTAAGTTACCAGATTGTGTAAAATGTATCTGCAAATTCAAAAATTAAGAAGTATCGTTCTTGTAAATGTAACAAATGATAAGGATAAATTTATGCGCCTATTCAAATTCAATGAAGCGCTTAAGCAAATGTCCTTAGAATGCGGGCAGAATTAAGTCGATGGACCCATAAAGTGCATGTTTGATTTAAACGCGGATCGAGGTGTTAAAAAATGTGTTTGGCAGCGGAGGCTGGCCGGTGAGAAATCGGCGCCGCGTGGGGCGCCCCCGCTGGGGCTTCGCACAATTTGTGAATAATATTTACGACAAATCTCTCATGAAACCTGTTACAATTAAAGAGACGCTCGCTCACCTAATAAACGATTTGGGCTCCAAAGTGATGTTAGTTAATGTTTTTTAAACGGCCCTTAAATCTTGTATCAGACTGTTAACTTTACTCTACTTTTCAATTTTGAGAAAGTACCTACGTACCTAATGAAGAGACATATTTAGAACCCTCTACAACATTTATTAGCTCTACCTAATCTAATGCAAATATGAGTGCACATCAAACAGACGCAGACGACATTATCCGTGCAAAATGAGCAGTCCAATGGCAACTGTCTGGGTATTTGGCGAGTGTAAACTAGGCATTAGAGCGGATTGCAATAAACAAGTCATCGGGCAGGTCTCGCGCGCGTGTCAATCTTTCAGCGGAGCGCACGGCGGCACTCGGCGACGGTAATTATCTGCCGATTGAGCACTCTCCGCTCATCTGCCTCACCTGACACACCTACCTACGCGTACATAATTGCAGGTATTTTGACAACTTCGCACTAGCCCAGTCATTTGGGACAATGACCCGACGAATGAAGTCCATACCATGCTAATGATTTCTAGCTACCTACCTCGCACTTACAGTTTCTAAACGCACACATCCCACGTTCTATCCGACTGAAATATGTCGAAGTTGATGCTGCGACAATTAACTCCGTATTTTTCCTATAAAAATATTTATGAGTACGTTTGATGTGCGTGTCACAGGAACGCGTTAATCTACGAAATGTCTTGATAAACTTGTCTGGGAGCATTGTGGCGGATCAAAGAAAATAATAAACAGTAGAAAATATTGACCGCGCCGTGACAAGTCTTCGGTTTGCGTTGAATAATATCTAACACAGTGTCATTCAGTGTACCGAAATAGAAACCGGTCTTGTCTTCTATTGCCGTCGAGTAGAATAAACTATTGTTTCTGTATCAGAATGTTAATAGTGTAAAGTAAAAGTAAGAAGTCACCTAATGTTAAACTTGTGTGACATAGTGGTAAGTTAAAGTGAATATAGTTTCGGAGTCGGAAACAATGCAATATCATTTCGGAGTTGGAAGACAATGTGTGCGCTAACTCGACTGGGAGTGGGCAGAATGTCCGAGCGAACACGACAGCGACTTCCTCCCCTCAGCGGTGGCGGTCGCGGTAGCCGGAGGGATGCCGTGTCGAGGGTCAGCGACAGCTACTTACGCTTGCACACCCACCTGGCGAGCGCCATTGACTACAATGGCCTCTCGTCGCGCCTGCGCTTGACGTAATGAGTGCGACCACAATGCTACTAGCTGACAATATTGACGCATTATACATTATGTATGTGTGTCCGGGACACGTAATTGTTTTCTATGCTCATGTTTGTTTTGTACATAAATCGAACATGGGCTACCTGTACGGTAGGAATAATTTGACCGCAGCACAACTAATGCGTTTAAAAAATGATCTCCATACACTTGTATAGTGTAAGTATAGTCTTGAATTATCACCCTCAAAATGCTCGGTAAAAAGAGAAGTTACAGAGAATAATGAATGGATCGCATTCCCGCTACCGACGTTTATTAGATTTAGTACAAACATAAGGACGAGGCGTGTCAAAACAACCTAATTTAAGTATCAACAACCGTTCGCCTTGGGCGGCGGGCCGCTCCCGCTCACTGACAACATTAAAGGCGCCTTAATGACATTATTCCCGGGCGGGAAACAAAAAAATCCACAAAAAGGCGTCAAGGAGAGAGAGAAATGAGTGTTGCGCCGACGCAGCTCGGGCAGCAATGCAACATGCTCTGATTATTTAGGGTGGTGATGTATTGTTTATGGAAGTTACTGACATGTAGGTACTATCAACTTTAACACGTGGATAAGGGAAAAAAAATCATTTATAAATTTTATAAATCACAAAATTTCTATTGGAGTAAAACAAAGTAGGCAATTTGCTGTTCGATATCTAATAAGAATGATCAAAATCTAACAAAATGCTATTGGTAAAAATACATTGAAGAATGCGATCCATCTACCATTATTCCGGTGTTACGTCTCAACTTGGCAAGCATATTAAGGGTATCATTAAAATAGGTATTAAAACAATGTAAAAGAGTAGGTACTTACTACGTAATCAAGGCGTAAATCAGAACTCATTCATTAGGTAATCCAAGTTAATAATTAGTAAAAGATGACTACAAATAAAGATACCTACCATAATAATTTAGACAGACATAATAGAGTATCGGGTGTCGTGTAAACGTGTAACGGCGACGGGACACGACAGGGACACGCTGAAGAATAAATAAATGTCACGTTAGCGACGCTCTCGCTACATATCTCAATGATTGACGCAGGGCCGCGACGAGCGATACACAAATAAATATCCATACCTATGCAAATTGTATGTTATTTAATGTATTTCTGTCATCGGTCCCATTACTTATCAAAATCCAGATTCTACAGGGTCTAAATCCGGCAGAAACAGATAATACTGTAGGTATAAAATTTCCAAATTGAAACTTAAACTAAAGTATTTAATATAAAGAAAGCTAAAGATGTAATTTTAATTACTTTTAATCCAAATTTTAAAAATTTCATTTTATAATTGCTTTATTAATCTAAAATCCATCGACTTCTTCCAATAAATCGAGCAGGTCTAAGCTCTCTCTTAGTGTGCCAATGGACAAAATGAATGAAATTGTATACAGGTTGTACAAATTTTCTGCGATCTCCGTTGCAATCTTCATAATGACGCGACTCATCCACATTTATATCATTTACAATATCAATTTTGGTTGTAACGTTTCCGACTTCAAAATTAACTTCCAAATTTTGAATGGGTATATACAATTTATATCAGCAATCTCAATATCAATTCATACTTAGTGCATCTGGGGTCTCTGAACTTAGCCTCGCCAATAAGTCTCTTAGGGGTCCCACGGTTAGTACTAGATCCAACTTACATTCATGACCACTGTTTTGGCTAAATATTCTCAAAATTAATGAATAGGCAATCTGCCACATCTTAATAGAAAATTAATTGCTTAAATCATTTAGTTTTGTGATGAATAATAATATTGATTTCACTTTGACACATCTTGTCAATTTTGAGATAACATTTTTTTTTTAAGTTAATAATAAGGAGACATTGTATGTGGTATGATGATAATGTTTATTATTATAATGATGGGTTTGGGTAAACATTTAAGAAATGTTTGTGTGTCGTTTGAATAATTAAAAGTTTAGAATTCAAGTATAATAAAACGTAGTACTTCTGCGGTGGCTGGGTGCGCAGACGCAATAAATTCAGGCGGCCGCACACGACGGCTCTGCGTGACGTCACACCTCGCGTGATCGATGGCGGAGGGAAGGAGATCACGCTAGCCTCTCCACCAGCCTTGCTGGTCGAAAGAGCAGGACGCACGACCAATAAATAATTTCATGTTAAATTATTTTAAATCCTCTCATAAGCAAGTACGTTGACTTCTTGTATTTTTGAGTTATGTCGGTTTCGTGTTATCGCACCGTATTATTTGTCGAACGGATGCTGTGACACTGAGGTTTTCATACAATTATTTAGACTGCCGCTTATGGCATTGATTTGCTTGCATCAGGAGCCTCATAAAATTTATAACCCGAGATATTTTAACGAGCATAGCTAGGCTTAAGTCATATAACTTAAAGCGCGAATGCTTAAGAAAAGGACATACTTACGCGGAACGGATACGATGACAAATATAAAAGGATCACATTCATAAGAATGAATCGATTATTATTTGAAGAGAAAAAGAAGAGCTACGGGAGGCAGGAGGCGCGAGGCGCGAGGCGCGGGAGGGACACTCGTGACACCTGACCGCAGCCATTTTGGCCCGTGAAATATGTTTATTTGTCATGGCTGGTCTTTGTTATTGAAATTGTGTTTGCCTTTACTCCTTTATATTGTTCGATTATGTCTGAGTAGAACTCGTTTGTGGACGTTCAATGTGAGAATAGGCTCGCATTGGAGATTTTATAATATTGATTGTTGATACTGAGAAATGAGAAATAAATTTCAATTAAGCAGCTATTGAGCGTGTTTACGCATCTGGCGTTCCAGTGGTCAGTCGCAGTTATTTCCGTGATTATCTCCTCAAGCTGTACTGGTACTATGGCATGAGTGGCATGACAAACCGAAATAGTGGCACGATTTCTCTAATCGTTTCATTTTGTTGGGAGAGACTGTATGAATAAAATTTATTGACTTGTGGATTACGTAGATACACATTTATGTTAGAACCCAAGATTCATAAATTAGTTTAGTTTGAAAAGGGAAAGCATAATACAGAACTAACTAAATAAAAAGCGCCAAGCTAAAACTATATCCATAAAATTTGCATACCTACCTACCTAGAAGTTCATCTTTAATTTAATGATAATTTTCTAACTACTGGCCATAACTAACGACTTATTTCCCTATAAATCATTATTTACGTCTCAATTAAATAATTTTTCCTTATTAAGTCTTTTTACGGTCCCAATTGATATTTTGGAGCTCATAATCATATATAAACGAAAGTCAAACATGTTGGTACATTTCCCGAATCGCGGCAGGTTGCCATCCGCGAGTTTTTTAGACCAACCTTGGCTCGGTCTCAGCGGAGCAATCAATCACAACAAATTCACTAGTCATCGGCTATTAAAAAACGCATTGTGTGCATTGAGGATGCGTAAAGTCTAACAAACATTGTCACCTCGCTTCGAGTCGAATTCCAGACAATGGGTCGTTCACAAAACGAACGGCATGATGTCGTTGTGGTGGGTGTAAAAATGTTAAATATCGAGGCAGGTCGCCCTCGGCGCTTTCCCGGGAAACCGCCCCGCGGCGCGGCGCAGGCGACGCTCCGTCTCACACGGTGCTACCCGTACAAAAAACTCTATTCACCCTTTTTTTCTCCACGATTTTATCTCGTCTTATATCAGCATCACGGTATGATAAAGCACCAATAATGATGTTTCATTTCGAATCGATTTAACAAACATCGCACATTCAAAACGAATGTGGTGACATTTTTTCTGTTTTTGTTAAGAGATGAATGTTTGTTTTAATAGCGATATTGTTAACGTACGTATTTACATTTTCTGTGGAGTTGCACGAGTTTTTATGAAGTTAATCAAGAAGACGTATCGGCTGGCGCGCAGGTGCAAACATGCTAAGTGTGTTCTTATTGTTGTAAGGGATTGGGTTATCTGTGACACTATCTCCGGCGTTCGACAAATGTTTTAGCTGTCAGAATTGTGACGTCAGCCAAATCGGGCCGAGCGCTGCGCCTGCACTGCCTCGTCTCTTGTCGCGATCAGAGCACCGATATCGCGTTCTTTACATTTTAAGGTAGTTAACTGAAGCGTTTTAAAAGTTATATATAACGTCGTTTCTTTTTCGAAGCGGATACATAATGTTGGATGTCGTATGACGTGAATTGACAATAAATGTTTTTTGTGTAATGTCCGTTGAGTCAGTAAGAATGCAATATTTTGTATGTGATGAGTTTGAAAGATTTGTTGACTTATAATTAGGATATGAACACGCAAATTGTTACATAGGTACTAGCTTATTACTATCTAATCCGTCTATCTTTAAATTTTAAGACCAATGGTAACTTTTAAAAGCTCAACATTATCGAAAGCTTCAATAACTTCACTTAAAACGCACACCTACGAGTATGTCTATATACTCGTATTATGAGCAAACGTTGTATGACTAGGCATTAATAAATCTAGCGAGTCGTTAGAATCAATGGATATCAATAGCAGAGCTCGGGGGACTAATTCTAATGCAGGCTGTCCTCACAGCCTAATACAGGCACAATGGTACATACCTACCTATTAGAAATGAAGCTAATATTCGCTATATGTAGAAAGCATGAAATTTCGTGTGATTAAATGAAATTACAGCAAAAATTTTAATGAGTAAGTATAAACGTATTTATAAACTCATAGACAGTCCTAAAGTTATTATAAGTTTTAGGTATATCAGGACGATTCAGGTATAGAATGAATACTTGATTCAATTTGTACAGTCTACGCAACGTGATAATAACACAGACACGCACCTACACCGGTGCAAACTTAAAGAAGCACGAAACGAAACAGCTAATTAGCGGGTGAATGAAGATTTATGTGGCGCGTTGTCGATATAAAGTAACGCTTCCTTTATGAACCTCAAAACGTCCTAATTACTGTGCGGAGGAACAAAACGAGGAGCCGGGGCGCCCGAACGCGCGTGTGACAGAGAATTAATTGGTCGTGGCGACACATGGCGCGGGCGAACACGGGTGGCCGCAAGAAGCGAGCTGCAAGGATACAATCGAAGAAACAGCTATCCATCTAGCACTCACTCGTTTCTATCTCTCTACAACCACTACAATAAAATACGTAAATACTAACACGAGACCAAAACCTTAAGTTCTTAATATTAGGAACGTAAAGAATATAAATCTAAGTCACTACCTAAACAGTTTAATTGAAACGGAAGCTATAAAGCGTAGAAATCTAATTTTCTAACCAATACCTTCAAAAGTCCTAACACTAGACAAAAGGACAAAACTAAAACTAGCGAGATGCCTAAACGCTTGTGTGACGGTGAATTAATTGCTCGTAGCGACACGCGGACGAGCGCATGCGAGCTCAACGGAGCGGCAGACAGGGCGGATAGACTCTAGCACTGTGTACGAAGGCTTTATGAACCTGAAAAGTCCTAACACTGCTCGGGAGGATAAAACTAGCAACAGAGACTAAAAGCTTGCGTTGCAGAACTTACAGCTTGTTGCCAAATGGGAATTCGTGCGAGTGACCGAATAGAAAGACGGATTCATTACTGTAGGTGGAAAAACAGGAACACGCAAATTGGATGAATCCTACCTATATTTTACATATGTATTGATGGCAGTTTCAGCATTTCAGTACAGCAGAAGGTAAACAGATTATATGAGGAGCATTAGCAACAATGTTACGTCCGAGACAATAGTCAGACATAGGTTTATATTTAGCGTTGGGTGAAAACTTAAATCGTCACCGTCGAGCAACCGTCAACCGCACCGTCCGTCCGTCGTCGGCGGCGACCGCGTGTGGCCGCTTGATAGACAAAAAATTATGTGCCACCTCCCTTTGTTCACACTGGACATACCTTTCGACGAGATGCAATTAGTGACTCAGAAATAGAACTCGTCGATAGTCAGTCGACAACACGGCGCGATTTCAAACGCTTGGTCCTCTGATCTATTTTCGAAATCAAATGATACGGGCAAGAATAGGACACGGGGTGCCAATAAAACGTCGCGTACGTTGTTACGACTTATTTATGTGCATATCGATAGTGTGTAGAATGTCGATCGTTCGAAATTCGTAATAGGTACTCAACTACTCACCAGCTGATTCTGGTATGCCGTGACCGCTGTGAACACGCACTCCGGAAATATGAACGTCTTGAACTCCTCTTGCTCGAGGTCTGTGATGGGCGCGTTGATCGCACCTTCCCGTCGGAGCACCAGATGTATGCGTGGTTGGTACTTGTGCATCGAGTTTAACACCAACTATAGAGGAATAAAACTTTTTATTAGATACAACGATATTTTTATTGCCTTCTTTGATTGTCTTGCGTCATTTATTGGTGTCATTTTATGGTAACCGTGAAACGTAAGCTATGAAACTACCTGTCCGTTTTTGTCCATTTCGTTGTTGGTGAGCTTGACCTTCTCGAAGGAGACGACCTGCTTGCGCAGCTGGTCGCCGGCGAA
>DWOF01000460.1:0-10083 GCA_018250795.1 Clito sp. Burns02 | reverse complement strand
CCCCCACCCCAGCTTCCACATCAGACACCCTCATTGCCATCTCGTATTTTGGTCATCCATCAAAATCAACCGTTACACAATATTCGTTCATGACTGTACCTTCTTCTATAAAGTGCTCTATTAAGTTAAGTGGGTTCAAAATGTGAAGTGTCACATAAGCGAGTAGGTATCGCACTGTGTAGGTAAGCATTTAACACCTTGAACAAAGACCTGTTTCTTAACTAAGTAGTACCATTGTTTACATTTAAACTATGTTTATTGTGTTGATCGGTATCGATTCCAAGTGTAGGTAGTTTAAAATAAAATGTCTAAATACTCGTAGGTAGGTACCTATACTTTTTCTAATATTATTAGATACTATAAGAACAGGAAATCTTGAAATCTCATCTGTTTATGCAAGCTGTTGATGGAAAGCACTTTAATTTTATGCGTCCATTTTGAATTTCGGAATGCATAGTCGTTTCCTGTCACGTCGAATGTAGGGTCGAATGACCCACTTTACATCCAACGTAGCCCTTCCTTCATAAACATGGTATGAATGGAAATTCCGGCAGTCAACCGTTATTTTGTCAACGTGATCTTTGATAACAGAGTTAATATAAATTGTAGCTACGAAGGTAAAATAAAAAGGTAGGGAAAAAAAATTTAAGCGTGAAGCAAACTATATTCAAAGCATAAACAATGAAAATTGCAATTCATTACGGTTTCAGTTACAATTAAACAAATTAAAAACAATGTTTAAATTTAAATAGGTACCTACCTATAGGTACAATACTATATAGGTTACATACAATACATTTTATTGTTCAATTTCAGTTGTAAATTGTAACCCTTGATAATTATACTGGTGACTTCGTACTTGCCGAAACCAAATCCTTTATCCCATTTTTCTTTTTTATCTTACTTTCGCGTGCCGTTTCCAGCATATCATAGTAGTGGTTGACCGGCGAGAACCACCCGTAGCCCAGTTCAGCTCGTCCAAGCCATCTGTGGCCGTTAGGGTCGAATAACACAAGTTGGCCTGTCGGAGCATTATCCGAAAACTCCCCTTCGAGAATACTTCCATCGGGATAGTAATATCTCCCGTGCCCGTTGTATGACCAGTCCTTAAAGAGACCTTCGTATCTGGAGCCGTCGTTGAATGAGATAGTGACTTCTTCGTTTGCGCCTAAGCGGTCGTTTTCCCATGTACCGACATACGTGTCTCCTTCGGCTGTGGTATATTTTCCAGGACCTGATATGAAAATAAAAATTTAAACATATTATGAGAGAGATTTCCAGTCTTCGATTAAATTATCTAGACTAGGTGTCAATTACCTAACGATCTTCAAAACGAACAGGTAAAGAATTAGTTTGGTAAGGTACGGGCAGCATACTCAACACTAATTTCTTATTCACATGAGTTTATCTAATCGAGAGAGTTTACGACCTTACCCCCTAAGATGGTTACATTAAACTCAGATAGCGATAAGAAAATCTGAACTGTATTGATCTACTAAGACGATCCTACAAGTCGTCCAAAACGGTGTAGGAAGTCTGTACTAACAATACAGTAAATAATAAACTTAAAGCGTAACTTCCGTTCTTAACTACAAAATTTCGTACAATTAGAGCGTAACGCTCCGCATTTATGAGCTGGAATGGATCACAGAACGGTTCATTAAACTCCACTCGATAAAAGACAAAAACATTTCAGTGCTGGCTCGTTGCATTCCCAATTTGGATTTAACGTAGGAGTAGGGCTAATATTGTTAAAAGTACCTAAGTTGTTTCTTTTGGAAAAAAATTGAAACACGTAGGTAGGCACCAACCTACCTACAGACCTATCCATTCCTTATAATAACAACACTATTTTAGTTTCCGTTTATTAGAGTCTTAAACTAATCTCTTTAGTAATTTATAAACACGTATAATCCTACACAGTTGGAATGTGTTCCATAAATCAGGATCAAAAATCCAAACAATTAAGTGACTGTCTTCCCGCCTATAAATAAGTCCCACATACCTACCTACTATTCCACTTATTCCATCTACTACGCACAACGGAGTCGATATTTCACTATCCAATGTAAAGAATTAAGAAAAAATTGAAACAAATTCTACCACAATACACCCAAGGTAACATCTACTTGTTGCTTTATAAAGTTATCTATTAGGTAGGTACCATGCATTTTAGCAATCTTATCCTTTTTCTTAGCTTCGAAAAATCCATCGTAGGCGTCTCCTGTACTATGCTGGAAAACACCCTGGTCTAGCACTACCGGCACTTCTTTGAACGGCTTCTTGATTTCAGATTCGGACTCCCCTTCTATTGTTACACTTTCATCAGTCATTTTCTAGATATTATTATCTACAATATGTAGAATTAATCACTTACTTTAAAATAATTTAGTTTGGACAAGAAACTCAGGTCTCTCGTTACGCCAAAGGAGAAATATTGTAGGTAATATAATGTATAAATAACTAAATAAAAAAGAAATAAAAATCAACATTCATTGATGAAGAAAACAAGAGGATGACATAAAGCATCCTGTTGCATTTTCATTCCTACTATGCATGTGCCTGCTACGTGAAAGAATCTCATCCATCTAATTAACGTCCAAACTAGAATGTAAAACATGACCATAATAATGAGCTAGATTTTCCCTGCTTCCCTAACAAAAATAAACCGTTATACGAAGATACAGGTAGGTATTGAAACTAGTTATTAACCTTGCCAATTACCAAATGTAAATTACATTAATAACATGGTAGGTACCTACTTGAAACTATCCTGTAAAAATTAATTAGGTAAAAAGCGAAGAGAAATTAAATAGTACGTAAGTTAAGGCTATTACGATTTGCGTGATAGGTGTCCATCCATGACAGCCGAGCCCATAGTTCATTTTGATGTCATTTTGCACGCAAGTTTAATGTCTTTAGCCATGACCTTCGTTATTAAAATACAGCCTCTTTTGCCATTTCATGTAAAATAGGGAAATTACCCTAATTAAATTAATATTTTGTACAAATTACTCTCCTAATATAAGTTTAATAAATTACTCAGTTACTTTAAAGTAAGTAAAGAAAAGTTTCCAATCGAAAAACTTGGAAAAGCAAGTACCACAACTCATTCCAATAGATATTTTGCGGATTTACTTTTTAAGGTTTTGCTACCAAGTAACGTTACATAAATAAAACGAAACATTATGTTTTAAAGTGGCTTTATTTATAAATAAAATATATTTCACTAACATTCATAAAATCATCTAGCAGCATCAATACATTACAACAATTTGTTGGTAACAACAGACTTCTGTTTCCGTGTTGTTGCGCCGCGTTGCGTTAGTATTTACAATAATTTTTCGATTTCCATTAACAAAAAATAAAGTAAAATAAATAAGATAAACAAATAGATCTTTAATCCAAAAGAATACACTAAAATTTCATAAACTATCTATACAAAAATGCATATAATGATTAGTGCCTTTAAAATAAAATAAATATATGTTTAACAAACTACATGGCAAAGTATTCAATTCATGTGTATGTTGCAGAAGTTCGTCTATTGTTACCTTATAACACGAACCACTATAATATCAAATCACTGAAATATTAAATAACTTATGTTATTTACCACAAAACACGGATGCGCTTTCGGGTATTTTATAATGTCAATGAATCACTTGTTTCCTGGCGTTGCATCTTCCTCTGTATAATTAATAACCTAATTATTCTAAATAAATAGACCTTCACAGTAACCCCTGCATATCCCTCGCAAACGTACTGTCGCTAATTTGTGTGCTTAACTAGAGGTACAAACTTATTGAGAATTCTTAACACTACAACCTACATATAGTATGGTGGAATTCTTAAAAAAATAGTCAAAAATTGTTAAATTAGCTTTTAGCTCACTTTACTTTTTAGTCGAAGGATAAGGCAGTATACATTATGAAGGTGCAACTCAATACAATTTGCTGTTTGGTTGGTCGGTTGATAATACTCTGATTTTATTAGCGAAATAAACTTGTAAAAAAAAGAAATATGAAATATTTCTTAAAAAATATTACATGATTACATAAATAAATTGAGAAAAACATTCACTTTCGCTTAAAATCAATAAAAATAAATTTTAAATTAAACATGATTTCAACAATTAAAAGTGTAACTTTACATACAATCTCAAGTGGTTCATCGAGTCCAAAATACACCAATAAAAAATAGTAAACCACATATATCTTTCTACCTTCAATAAAATAAAAATACAAACATTATTCTTAAGCTAAATCGATTTGATGCTTAGTAAAAAAAGTCAGCTATTTGATTCCAGCCAGCAAATTGCAAGGAGTTATAGTGAAGTCTAGTCTTAAGTGGCGTTTACAGGATGATGTTAGCGGGGTCCTCGAGGTTTTCCTTGAACACTTTCATCCATTGCGCGCCGACCGCGCCGTCTATCACTCTGTGGTCCGCCGACGCGGTGAATGTTACGAACTTCGCCAGTCGGAATCTGTAAAGGAAATATTTATTTTAATTAAAACTTTTTAAAACTTAGTACTTAAACTTCAGAATGAAAGGATGTAAAGGTTTTGGTTTTTCAAGTATGAAATAAATTTGAATATTTTTATCTTCTTAACGGAAACACGAGAAACTATACGACTTTACGCCAGGTTTTGAGAGCAGCGGTAGGTGGGTACTTCCCCGGGCGAATTTCAATTTTTATTTTAATTATAATAACTGTTATTATAATGTAAATCGAAAAATGTAATTATGACCATACCCATTAGGTTCATTTTTGTCAGGAACAACAATCTCTTGAAGGCCGCCACACGCGATGATAAAGCATTGTGGTGGGTTGATGATCGCGTTGAACATTGTGATGCCTGAAATATAACATTGCAATTTGTTAATTCACTTTTTTATCTTGTTATTTTTGTAAAGGTACTTTTGTAAGGTTATTTTTGTAAAGGTAAAATACTACAACTATTTTTACCTATCTTAATATATTTTAACTCGTTTACAACGATGTAATATTATGTTTTCTATTTTGATCTACACTAAATTCTCAACGTATTGAAAACCGCATTAAAATCTGTTGCGTAATTGTAAAAATGTAAGCATAACGACAGCAAGAAGCGACTTTGTTTCATACTACGTAAAGTTGTTTCAATCTTGAGACATATTCAATAGCTATTATACAGACTGAACGGCCATTATATATAACGTCTGGGTCGAAGTACGGAATGCGAGCCGACTAGCTTGCCCTCCCGCCCCTCACTCGGTTGCCCCGTGGCGGCATCGCTTCGATCGGGACTCAGTATTGCGTATTGCTTTATAAAGAGAGGACGCGCCGTGCGTCTCGCTATTACCGACAAGTTTTAAGTAATATCGGTATCTAATCATGGTAGATCAAATGCAAAAAAGTTTCTACGAAACTGTCTCTGCAATTATTGCAAGTAAAGGAAAAAATAATCAGCTGTTCTCTAAGGAACAATACTTGTCGTTGATTACAAAAGTAAAAATATCAAAGAGCAAGGTTGCTAAGAAAACGCCCGACGATTACCACCGGCTAGCAAAGTACGATGTAGTCAATAATGGAGAATCAGAAAGACTCATAGTTCCGGTGAATAATGATAGTGATCCCCTTATTTACTACGCTTACTTAGAGGAAACTTTTCAAATAATCCACGACTGTCATATTAATAATACGCACATTGGTAGAGACAGAATGAAGAAGGAGTTAAAAATTAAGTATAAAAATATAACCGCTGAACTCATCAAAGTGTATTTAAATCTGTGTGCATCTTGTCGGAAAAGAAAAAGTTTGATAAAAAACCTTCACGCTACTACGACCGATGTTCTCAAAAATGAGTTTAATTCGAGGTGTCAAGTTGATCTGATAGATATGCAGTCACAAGCCGACGGTGATTATAAATTTATCATGGTCTATCAAGAGCTCCCAACTAAATTCATGAGGCTGCTGCCTTTGAAGAGTCAACAAGCAAGAGAGGTATCTCAACATTTACTAGACATATTTACTATGATGGGGGCGCCTTGTATTTTACAAAGCAGTAAAGGGAGGGATTTTGCTAGCGAAGTGATTCATGAAATCCGTGCGATGTGGCCAGATTTACAAATGGTACATGGTAAACTTACTCAATCACAAGAGGCTGCTGAAAGGTCTAACCAAGACATAAAGAACATGGTTTGCACTTGGCTCAAATCTAACAAGACGAGGGAATGGTCTAAACAATTAGGTTTAATTCAATTTATGAAGAACACAACTTATGACGTAGAAATAAGTAGAACCCCTTATGAAGCAAAGTTTGGTTGTAAACCGAGAACCGGATTACATAATCCTGCAAAAGAAATGCTCAACGATATTGCAACAGAGGAAGAACTAGATTCTTCATTAAATGAAGAAGAAAACCAGTTGGATGGGGAAAGGGAAACCAAACCCTATATTATGGACATTAAGATAGAAGAAGAGTTCGGGACAAGGAACACCAATATTTTGGAGATGGAGATTAAAAAGGAGGACGACATAAGCAACATCAATATTATGGAGATGGAGATTAAAAAGGAGGACGACATGAGCAACATCAATATTATGGAGATGGAGATTACAAAGGAGGAAGAAACAAGCAACAATAATGTTATGGACATAGCTATTAAAAAAGAGGTAGATATAAAAGTCGAAACTGAATAAACTGATATTAAAACCTAATATTATAAGACCCTAATCCATAGTACTTGGTAAATTGAAATAAAAAAATTTAATTAACTACACTTGTTTTATTACTATATCCAAGTTTTCCAATATATTAAATAAAATAGCAAGTTAATGTGCTGTAATTTTGATAATTGAATTGAGATAATTTGTCAAAATTGAGAATATAATTTATAACTATATAACCTTTTGATAGTATACATTTTATATCCAGAATTCTAGATCCAAACGCTGACCTATAGTTAAAAAAGGAATATATAAGAAACTCACCAAACATGCCGAGGTTGGAAACGGTGACAGTGCCGCCCTGGTACTCCTGCGGGGTGAGCTTCCCGTCCTTGGCTTTCTGCGCCAGCTCCTTGATACTGGTGGCGATGTCGATGACCCCGCGCGAGTCCGCGTTGAACACAATCGGTGTGATCAGCCCGGTAGGCGTCGCCACCGCCACGCTCACGTCCACGTTTGAGAATCTGTAAGTGATTACATAAATAAATAACCTGTGTAACACACCCTATCATATGAGTGATATAATTTCAATATTAGGCATATTCAATTTAGGTAAATTTGATAGCAGACAAAACAAATAGACCCGCAATCACTAATATCATTTACATACTGTATGCATAGATAACAGGGCAATTCATCATTTTGTGTGTTAGTGAAATGTGTTTTAGATAAGATATTGTATCTCACTGTCGAATGGAGTTCTCCATCCAGTGCGCGTTGACGGTGGGCACTCGCTTGCAGGCCGCCGCCACTGCTTTCACTATGAAATCGTTTACGGAAACCTGAAAATACATTGCATATTAAACAATTAAGTTATAGTAAGATAACACAGTTTAAAACAATTATATTTTTCTTACTTTTAATGCATTTAAAACTAATTTTATCCCTTGCTTTAATGATGTAGTAAATTGCTATTCAACTAACCTTAACTCCAGCCTTTTCCTTCTCAAGTCGTTCGTTCACAATCTTCCTCATGGCAAGTGTCTTCTCAACGTTCACAGTGGCGCAGAGCTGGTAGTGAGGGATGGTTTGCTTGGCCATAGACAGTCTCTTGGCGATGGTCTCGCGCATGGCGGTGAGAGGGATGTCGACGAAGGTAGCGCCGGGAGCTGGCGCCACTGGTGCGGCGGCTGCGGGTGCGGCAGCGGGCGCGCCTGAGAGATCACCACTTTTCAGCGACCCGTATAGTCCAGAGCCTTGCCCTGTATAAATCGCATGCGTCGAATCACACCACAACTTAGATTTTTACTACCTGACTTACTCATTCATTTTTCTTGCGTAACTAGAAGATATACTTTGTAATAATAGTTGATTTAAGAAGTTAATACTTTGTAATGGTATTGTGTTACTGGAAGTATCAGATGAAATGTCTTATGAAATTTGTTTTATTTTAGATACCTGCTTTGTTGCTTTATTCTTTTACAAATACACTTACTCTATTACTCTAATGATGCAAGTAACTCACCACCAAGTCGAATGTTCTTGATCTCAGCCAGTCGTCTCGCCATGGGGCTCGCATAGATTCTGCTAGTGGGAGCGGGGGCGGCCGGGGCGGCGGGGGCTGCGGGAGCGGCCGCGGGGGCTGCAGGGGCTGCGGCGGCTGGTGCGGGCGCCGCGGGGGCAGCCGCTGCGGGGGGAGGAGCTGCGGCCGCTGAGAAAACATGTTAAACAGATTTTTTATTTAAATTTCTACAGATAAAATCTATGAGTAATAAATTGAAGGAGAATTATGTAATGAAAACCAAGACACACCAGTGTTAAAACCCAACTTACCTTTGGGTGGGGCAGGCTTTGATGGTGCTCCAGTGGCTGTGGGTAACAATGATTGGTTATTTCATGCAAATGCTGTTACGTAATATAATTTTTGGGACCATTAGTCTTTTGTATTTGTTATTTAAAAAGGATTTCTGGGTGAATACATTTACATTAAAAAAAAACTTTTTTGCAATAGCTAAGTTAATATGGTATTCAATATTAGGCAAGCTGGAAAAACTGTTAACATGCAAATCTTGGCCATGAATACACACTAATTAAAAAAATACTTCTTTTTACACTGCATACTTACAATCATCCTTGAAATCTTTGAACGCTGCAACATCAGCCTGGTTTTCAACAATGATACACAGAAGTTTTCCAACTGGTACACCCTTGGTTCCAGCAGGAATTAGAATTTTTGCTAGATAGCCCTCTTCAGGTGTTTCAAATCCCATTGTGGCCTTGTCAGTTTCAATCTCACAAAGAAGATCACCTGAAATGATTTTTATTTTATTTTAGGAGCTAAATCTTGTGCTTGTGAGTTAAGTCTAAGAGCTATTAGTTTTACCTTCATTAAGCTTATCCCCCTCTTTCTTCTCCCAACTGACAATGGAACCACTCTCCATGGTGGGTGAGAGAGCTGGCAAGTTCACCTTGTTGTGAGAAGGTAGGTCTGAGTAATACCGCATCTGAATGTTCCATTGTGGAGCAGACAACGTTTTCTTGTTGGACGGTGATAATAATCTATAATTACAAAAATAATATATAACACAAGACAATACTTCAAGGAGATATTCATCCACCATATGGGGTACTGGAATTCATGGAATAGACAATGTTTATTCATAAAGGACTGCAGAACATGCGCCAGGCATAACAGAATACTCTAAAATTAAAAAGTTGACCGGCATGTTTTTTTCAAAGCATGTTTCGCGAGTGACATAAATTTATATGACATTTCTCAAGGCAAACCATTGACGTTTTGGTTATGCAATTCGCGCCGCAAATCTTTGCAAACCTAAGGCTAATAAGCGATTTTCAGCGAATTCTTCTTTGAGATTTAATTGTTTTGTTGCATATAGAATTTGCACTAATATAATTCTTATCGGATTTTAGTCACAACTTACTTGTTAGAATGTTTCCTTCTGGCCAACTCTGTGGTTATACATCTCGTGACATTACAACGAATAGCCTTTTTAAGACTTTCGTTTAATACCTGATTTCGTACTAGAATCGTTCGCAACATTTCTGAAAAGAATTTCACTATATCTAAGCCGTCCAAATATTAAGGACGGTTTATAATAAAAACCGAAAGATCGACCTTTACGGATTTGTAGGTCGTTGAATTGAAATGGACGACGTCTTAAAACGTCAATCATTGACTAGTGACAGTGACATATCATTATTTTTTTAGACTTAAAAAAAATAATAATAATATTAAATATTTGTAAATCAAACTGCTTTGGATACACGAACTCTCTTTCTATTCTAAGATCATGTTATTGTATTTAAAATTAACTGATTTTTACTGTTTCATTTGATATCTAGGGTCGACGTACCAGTCGCAAACCAAATAAGCGTAATTTTGAGACAAATTTTGATGGTGGTGCTTAATT
>DWOF01000459.1:0-10084 GCA_018250795.1 Clito sp. Burns02 | reverse complement strand
CAGACGCAAGTATGAAAATAAACAATAAGTATTATTTACTTAAACAGCCCGCTCCAGTAAAAAAGCCGGCGTCGTGGCACACGAATGCGCTCGCACCAGTAACAGGAAAGCTTGGTCATGAAGGTCATGGTCCAAGAACTTCGACCTTTAGTATCTCACGTTTCATGGTCAAATACTGGCGCCGGTGCTGGGGCGCCACATGGCTCGCTTCCGCACAAAGCCCCTATTCATACCCCATCGAATTTTTCAATCTCTATTATTTGTACTATTTGGTAGGGTTGACAAATGCCTTTCTCGAATTGTTTTGAAAGAGAATACATTAAATTTCATTTTTTTTAACATTTTCTCCAAAATTAAAATTGCAATAGAAAAACGGAGTAAGTATTTTTGATCCCTTTGTTAATAAACACTTCTTGATACAGTATGTTTTTAGCTGGAAATATTGAGAAAGGTGTCGTGGTCATTAGTAAAACACTCGCGGTTTCTTCGCAATTAAATTTCACTGCAGGTGCTACCGGTTATTCGCTTCCTAGGGAAAGATCGAGCTAATAAATTGATAGCACATTTTTAGAACGGACTAAAATTGGCAGATGAAATTGATATAAAGGAAACAAAATTATTACTTAAATAAAAGAATTATTAACTTTAGTTACTCACAACCCTAAAAGACAAATGCCGCCGATATTTAATGAATCAAGGCTGATTAATGAGATAAACAATGTAAATCTGATTAGCTGTCGCCAATACGTCACATTTACTTACATACATTACGATATTAAAATGTTCAGTGTTATCTAAAGATCGTTATTTAAGCAAACTGTTTAATTGAAAGCTATAGTAATCTGTAAATAATCTGTACACATTTTTAATGGTTAGGTTAGGTTAGTTATTTTTTTTACCTAATTTTGCGCAATTCATCTGTTAATTTGAAAAGTTCCAAGACGTGCTTTTAAATCAGGACGTCCTGGTATAAATAAAGTTGATGGGTACACTAAGCCCGACCTTTCTCTGAGCCATCGACATTTTTGCGGCGCTATGATTCAGAAACACGAGATGATTTATTATTTGCCGCACTTGTATATTAACGAGTTGCTTCTTTATTTATACAAATGCCGACTGTTGTTATATTATACGGCCTGTCAGCCCAATTAATCATCGAGTTAGACAATTGTTTAACGCTTTAAGGATTCATGCCCTTTTGACATACGATTCGTTTTAAAGGTTAAGTACCTACCTACAGAAACTTTATAACTCGCCGTAAAGCGGGAATTCGTATATTATACACCACCTATTTTATATTGTCAGAGCCTTAATACTAAGGCATTAATTGTATGGATTTAAGCACATTAGGTTATGACATTTAGCTGTTTTATTGGTCGGTCTCTTTTGTAATATAAAATTACACTCATTTTATTTTACGACATTTATTAGGCAAGAATCGTTAAAATCTATGTTTATATTTTATTTAAAAGATAATAAAGCAACATAAATTAATTTTATAATGGTATCTGTGCAATACCTTTTGTAATAATAAATAATTAAAATGTTGATAGGTACATCTAGAAACTGAATCACAAGAAACTTCATTAAACTGTTAACTAATATAAAAGTTGCAAACTATTAGTCGGTAATTTTTCTTTCAAATTCTTTATAATAACATTGTAGGTAAATATAATTTGAACTCTACTGTGGCCCCATTAATCTGAGCCTATGCAAGTCTCCATTTTCACCATTGCTTATATGGCAATCGAGATCAATCGATCGAATGAACGCTGTATAAGGATCGATTTAGCAGATTAAGCAAACACAACGTGATTGGTCCAAGAATGGTTGATTCTAATTTTGCTGACTTACGAGTACTGATTGGTACTCAATCAACTTGCCAATTGTTCCGCAAAATAGCGTAGGCTTTGATAATATGTTGCAGCTCACATTGATTTTATCAGAAGTCGTCTTGTGATCGATTCAATTTAGCTTGCAACTTCTTAGCCCCCCCCCCTATATCTAGGGTTGAACCACGTATGGAGCTTAAGCCCAAATTTCGTCCCTAGGCGTCCACTGAAAACCAGCGCTGTGGCTCACCCCACAGCACATGCTGAGTGGACTGCCTTTTTGTTACGGGATGCAGTGATGTACTGACATACCTAAATGTTTGAAACATGTACAGTTTTAGTATTTTTAGTTTGTTGTATCACTGTTTCATTTATTACCTGTGTTAGTTGTTGTATAAGCTGTATTTCGCAACAAATAAAGATATTCTTTCTTTCTTAAGTCGGCTTCCATAGTATCGGTATGCATAAAATAATAGTGCAATTTATTATCCACCTCGCAGGTGTTGCGGTGATTTCTTTAACGCTTAACATACACACGGCGGCATAGTTATCCAGTTAGACGTAGTTAGTGTATGAATGTAATTATCGTATAGCGTATGGGTAGCGAGTGAATAGCGCGTAACACTTAGTGCCTCGAGGGATTGGGGGTTTCTAACCGATAATAAGCTAATAACACATCACTACAACTCCTACATGGATGTTTTGCTACAGAAAATGTCTTACTAAGAAAGCGCTTTGTTTGTGGAACACGTCGAAGGACTTAATGTTGTTATTCCATTAGAAATATGGTAATGATAGTGTTAAGAAACTTTGCTGTTTATGCAAAGTACTCCAATTACTTTGAAACATAGGTATCTTATAGATAGCTTTGTGAAAGCTCTTATAAATGATTTTAAAGCTCCATGGGTTCAATAAAATTCTGTATTTACTTAAAAATTGTATTTTTTTATATTTAAAATAATAATATCGTCATCGTAGTTCTACGAAACCAATTACGTATATAACACGCATTTTTATTGGGCAGTAAATCGTATTACTAATCGTTAAACAAATATTAATTAACGACTTGTGCACATTAGACAATATTTGCTCTATAAATCGAATAAGCCACCGTCTACGCCTTGATTCAAAAAGATTTTCCGCTTAAATAATTTTGCATTAATTTGAATAAATAATTAAAGGTTCGAAGCGGCGCGTATTGAGTATCTCGCATTTAAATAGCACCTACCTAAGAGTTGAAATAAAAATGGAACTGTAGTAAAGTGGTTTGAAATTGGAAACTCAATTAGTAATTCAAGATATAGTTGTCGTGAACTTGTTTATTCAGAACGGATCGTCTTTGATCTGGCGGCGTGCGTACCTACATGAAGGTAAGGTAATATGTCGCTCGCAAATAGCTACGTTCACACCATTTCCCATTTTATCTTGCTGACAATCATTTCTTGTTTTTCGTAATGTAGTGTCCACTCGTACACGACGTGTATCTTATTTGGTTCATCGTAGCAAACGTTGGAAGGAAATTCAATTACCTCATAAGAAAATTTCCAAGTAGGTACATTTGTGGACCTAATAATCTACTCAACAATAAGTCACTTAAAATTACTGTTTGTTTTTGTTTAAACTTAACCCCAAGTTACCTACTTGTTTGATACCTATACAACATCCTCTTATTCCTTTTCTGCACTCGGGAATTTCTACATATAAGTTACGGGATAGTAATTATATACAATTATGCGTTAAAAGCTTACATTTTATGACACTGCTTATTTTTTCTTAAGTGTAATTAAAGGTACATAAAACAAAATGTACTGTCAAGAATCCTGATTAAAATGAGTCAGAAGTTAAATCGATCTATTAAACATTGCAATTGGTACTTCAGTTAAGATAAATTACAGTTAATTTATCTGTTAACATCATGTAAGATTGCAATGAAGCATCAAGAAAAAATATGAGTTTTAAATAACTGATAGGTTTAGAACATCTTAATAACTAGATGGACTAATAATTTTAGCATGATAGCGAGAAATCGTTGGATTTGTGGCTCAGGAAGTCAGGGGTGAATGAAAAAGCGTCACTTAGAATAGGCTTGTTTGAAAATACTTTGTTCATTATACATTAATTACTACTTAGAGAGATGTAGGTAGAAATTAAAAGCATAAAGTAATTCGGTATGTTGAATGGAAAGTACCTACTGAATAGAATGTGGATGTTCATCAATTAACTTATTAATTCTTGTTTACACCTTGTTATCTCTGAGTATGAGCTAATGAGTAATAACTAGTGGCTCAGTTTTTAAGTAGATAGCAGGAAGTAATTGAAACAGTAGTCATTTTTGATAAAGAAGAATTCGCCGTTGTGAAGACTGCACTAGAGATAAAGCGCGCAATTTGTTATTTTTATTTTTAACGATGTTTTTGTGATCGGAACAAAGACGTATTCTTGAAATAAGTTTCCTTGTTTTATGGTTACCTACTCTTGCACCAAGTCGGACGTATGCAAGTATGTAGGTACACGGGTATAAGAGATATTCATGAGGCAGCCGCCAGCGAATGTGCGAAGCGACGGCGCAGGGTGGTTGGCTCTTGTAGGCGTAAAATGCAAATCGTAAGCGTTTCACCGCAGGACAATGCGGTCGAAGTGTTGCACGTCTTGTAAACAGCGCGGACGTGGTTTGTTGTTCTACTTTTTTGGGTAAGTGGCCGTTCGTAAACGGTCGTGCATAGGCCGCCGCAGAAATACCGCGGGCGGTACAATACCTCGTTCGGCGCCGCCGTACAAGGTAGACGCGGGCGTGAACGCGCCAATTCTCAATTGTACGATATTTCCAAAGCACGTACCTACATCCATTTTAGTTAGCAGTAAAATTCTCATGGTTTTGGTTCTGTTCAAACAAGGCGAATGCGTACGTAATTGCGTGGGCGGGTGCCAATTTTTTATTGTGCATTCGAGAACGGTTTATTATTCGCATATAAACGCGTGGAAGCGAGCGCCGCTTTTGCTTTTCGTGTAACGTTCATGAATATAGATAGCGCGGAAACATTAACATCGCGCATCGAGATGAAATTATATTTTATGGAAATGGACATTGAATCGGAGCCAACGCTCGCTGCATTCTCGTAGCGCGACAGTTATGCGGGCGTGTGTGCGGGCATGAGCACCGCGGCGTGCCTATCGACAACAATAAGACCGCGCCTTGCGCTATAAACATTCTTTGCCGCAATCATTACGAATATAACCTATAAATTAGCGCAGAGCCGACTGCGAACAAGCCGCTCGGCGTCGCGGGAATTCGCAATGAAGGCTGGGCCCGCCGCAGCCGCCCCGTTGCCAGCTTCAATGGAATAACTGCACGCCGCCGCGTCGCCGCTCGCCGCCGCCGAGCGCCCTCTTCTCGCACCAGCCGCGCCGCGCGCCGCGCGAGACCTCCACTGCTCGCTCTACGAGTGTGCCCGTCACATTGTCTCTACACAATCGCTCTGCCAATTAGACTTTGCGCTCACAATTTCAGATTATCGACTATGATTGCGCTCAATGTCTCATTTTGCGAAACATGACTTTTCATTCTTAAGTGGTTGGAATTGAGACTCGTCTAACTATGACATAAACTTTTAATTATTTCATTTTATTTTTTGTTCATGATGATTACCTACTTAGATTGATAGTTACCTACGATTAACAAGACAACTTACAGCTGATAATGAAAAAAGGTTTTTATTGTTTGTGAAATGTAAACAGAATAAAACAATACTATCAACATTATCAGCTGGTTGGAATCGAACCTTATGTAGGTCAAGAGTTAATCAGGTTAGCCAACTAGTAGGTACCCAGTAGTTCAATCGTTCGTTACTAACACTGTTCATATTCTATGTAATAAACCCAGATTGCCTAACTATTTGGTTTGATATTTTCGTAAGTAGGAAAATTGTAAACAAGACAGCATTTTTCTCGTATGAACTTAGGGGATGGATCTGTCTTGTTCTATTACTTGTTCTTGTACTGTAATACGAATATTGCCTAGTAAAGAGAGTACGACTGTGGTTTTTTTATAAATAAAATCATTTAAAAATAATGAGCAGTATTCCTGGCACATTTTAGAGACACACTGACAGGTTTTGTGATCTCGCGGCGAGGTGACATGCAATAGCGCGGGTTTTCATCGAGCGAGCCGCTTACGTCATCGCGTGGCGGACGTTCAGTGAGTTGCCGCTGAAAATCATTTTCACTAGCAATATGCCAAGGTCAAGGTATCCCATGATGTGTCATTTGCCACTTACCTTGGCTGAGAAGACATTTGTTTTAATGATTTTGTAATACTAGTTGTCACGTTCGTCTCTATATTACGTTACCTAATAGACAATAAAGTTTTAATAGATAGCCCTCATTCATGTAGGTATACCTACCTAGCTACTTGTGAAAAACAGGAAACATTATGTTTGTCACTTTAGTTCTAGGTATATGTAGAAAGGAATGAATGTAACAAGCGCCACTTCAAATAGTTCGAGAATCAGCTCTTTCATTGACTATTCACTAATTACATAAATTACATTCAGTTTTATCTTGCGCCAATATGGACAAGGGTTTATCTCAAACGACGTCATAACATATCTACAACCTACGCGGAATGTTAGTGCAATTATCCAGCATCGATAAATTAATGAATACTTACACAGGTATTCTACTCGAAGTTTTTAATATAATGCACTTGGATATGCAAGTATTCGTATTATCATTTCACTTGATACTCTCTTAAAAGGCTTATGAATATGCAGATCGCTTAGGAAGTACTAAAAGACCAAGTTGTTAGAGAACTTATATAGCGCAGGTATTTATCGATTCAATCTGTTTTTCTCAGGCATGTACGTAACTGCACATACGATCGACAGGTTTGTCCATATCGGTTGCAAATGGCGTCTTAAAAGTTTGCGCAGGCGCCAGTTAATATTGTCCATTTCCGTTTTAGGTAGATCGTGTTTCTGCGATTGCCGCCCGTCGTGACTTGTGAAACGAAAATGCACGAGTCATAGCGCGCGGGTGATACTGTAGAATGACACGATTAGAAAACCGATAGCTCTAAAACCGCGCAGGGAGTACCGGCGAGAATTTCGTTACAACCTTTTGAAAACATGAATTATTGATTGTCGTAAGTGTCGTGTACGCAGCCTATTCACGGTGTCGGTCGAGCGTCGTCGTCTCAGCGGCGCCTGGTTACATCATGCGATTGGAAAACTCGCCGCGTCGGAGAAGCCTAAAGACGCTAGGTCGCGACTAGACTCGAAATGAACTCGTCACGGCTCTAGTCACGTCACGTCGCTAAACTCAAGGCTGCTTTCAAAAGTTTCAATTTACGCTAAACGACATTAATGAGTGGAGTTGGTCGGTGAGGCGCCTCGGCCTAGCAGATTTTCACTGGTACGAGTGTGCGTGCGCGCATAAATATTCATTATGTACTTTGGTGCATAGTGTAGTGTGCGGGCGCCGTACGTCGCGACTCGAGTCAAAGGTGTCCCGGCGCCGCTGTCTTTATCTTCAAGAGACTATAGGATTAGTAGGCAAAATTGTTATCCAATACCTATATTAATTTTCATTTAGGCTGTTAATGGCCATTCCGTTATAAGTACCTGCCTGATAAGTAATAAATTCTCTGCATGATTGAAAAAAACAAAACAACAAAAAGAGAAGACGAAGAGGAAGACACTAAAATCAAATTAGTTACTTTGAAGTTTAAAAGCAATTCGTATTGTGGTCGTAGAATTATAGGTATGTTAATGGGCGTGCGGCGGTATAGGTTCGCTTGACCTTCCGTTCTTTGTTGCATTGCAAATACCCTAGGCTGACATGTCGCCATGTTGGCGCCACTTGCCAATAAATTTAGGACTGTCTCGCGCATTAAATGAATTCACAGATTGAATTATGAATACTGGCGCCGGGCCGCACTAGATCACAATCTGCCTTCCGAGATCTCGGCGCGTAAACAGGTCCGCTCATCACGATGTTTACCGACGATACTTACCGTGCATATATGCACGTACTCCGAGTAACATGTCAAACGCCCTGGCAAACGAATAATCAGATACGATAGGACGATTTATTAAGCATAATTATAATTTAATAACTTCGTATGCGGCATATCGGCACTCGCGCGCCGTCGAGTAGGTCCCCGGCGAGATTCTCTGCGATCGAACTACTTATTGGCTGTGACGTTAATAACGTCGTTAATAATGCGATAAATATTCTCTATTGGAATAAAAAGTAAGAATGAACATTACTCATGAACATCGTCGTAATTATAGCAAATTTACGCGCCGCTAGTCTAGTTCTGGGTTAATATTCAACGTGTTTATGTTATAGAAGTAAATGTGTTTATTATGCCTTTGCGCTAGATTCTCGGCGGACATGTAAATTGTTTAATCTATTACCCATCGTTATATAACGCTCGCTTCTCGGCCATTTATCGATCGCACGTCGTCAAATCGGCTACAATCAAAGCGTCGCACAAAATGTCACTGCTCTCTCTATTTCCGTCTGGAGCAGACCCAACAAGAAAGCTATGCAAAACGCAAATTCTACCGTCGCCGTCTAGACGCCGATCCTGCTACGATTGAATAACACTTGATCCAATCAACCCGAATAGAGGGGTCGGGGAGGTCTTGCGAACCGGCCTACCCGCCCGCGATCCTCTCTCGCGATCAATTGCTCCCGCGACATGTTTTTATGAGCGCTGCAGCTCGGTGAAAGTGTCAGTATACCTATTTATGCACATTTGAAACCGCCATGCTTACAGTTTCTATCGATTCCCATCAATTTACATAAATCCTTACGAGTGTCAATCGCTCGACTTATTTATTACCTTTAGTTCCAATCAAATAAACCTACAGCAACCGCAAATAGATTTGATTTATTTGATGCGAACTAGGCAGTTACTAATGGTCGGTTGTTTGATTCTAATTTATCCTCCTTGGTTCCAGCGCCAGATATAGTGCAAGAAGACAGTCCAACTGTGGTTATTGCTAACGATGAAGAGGAACTTAGTATGAAGCGTGAGTTAATTCTCTTCTTAAATTAAAAAGGAATTTTGAGAGTATAAAGCGCCTTTATTTTCAATAGCTACAATAAATTCTGAAACTTTGTTTACTTTGCGTTGGTTACAAATTGTTCTGACTTTTTCACAGATTTCGGAGCCCTTCTGACGGGTCGATCACCCCTTTGCATTCGGCGCGATGACATGACAGGAGTGCCAGTAGCCCCTGGGGTAGCAACAGCCCGTTTCACGTTCCGGAGACGTCATCTTTACTGGTCCGTGCTACTCGGCCCTTCAATGATCGTCCAACCACGAGCACTTGCTTTCCTGGATAGAGGAGGACGAATGCTCCTAGAACATCCCTTAAAGAGAGCTCCAGGAATTCATGCCACATATGAAGAAAAAACTGACAAGGTAAAATGAGTAAGTTTTTAGTTCGACATTCAACATTGTCTTCATAGATCTACACGCATTAGAGTACACTTCAGACCTTTCGTAGTTGAGGGAAAAGATAGATCATTACATGAAAGTGATAAAGTTGTGAATTTTCGTTGTACTTAATGCCTTGTGTAACTAAGGGATGTTGACTAAGTTACGCCTTCATATCATTATGTTTCCAGTTGTGTGGTGTCTGGCGTCGAGTGCCTCGGGAATATAAGCGATTACTGAGAGAAGGGTCTCTTTATGTGGCGTTGATCTGGGGTGACGAGAGAAACAACTCCATGGACAGTGCTCTCAGCGGACGAATAAACAGGTATGATGCAAACTATTTGAAGTGATGTAATGTAGAGAACACAAAACGTCATCGCGGTATATTTCCAAAGGTAAAAACCCTATGAGCGGATGTACACAGTATTTTGTCTATATTTTTATGGTTTTCTGACCTATGCTTTGGTCCTGTTTAAGGTTTGTTTGTTACCTTATTATTATTAACTTCGTTTCATTGCTGGATTAGGATTTCCCAGATTAGAACAGAAGGAGGTCTTGAGCACAGCACTCTACATTATGTTGCTCTAGCTTTGGATTTGTAAAGAAGTAGTTTTATCTGTAAGGAAAAATTCTTTCAAATATTACCTACCTCTATTTACTGTTACCTACACAAACGCTAACGTCATGTTACGAAGTGGTAAAGTCCAATTTGTAAATAATGTTGTTATTGTTAGGCGTTCCAGTATTTTCTTCTAGAATTTATTACAAACGCTTCGCTATGCATGCAGCGTACTTTACCCTTGAA
>DWOF01000458.1:0-10092 GCA_018250795.1 Clito sp. Burns02 | reverse complement strand
ATATGACTGATGTTAATTACTTCAAGACTAGTTTAAGTCGTGGGTATATTTGCATAACCGTCTTACTAAGTTGATATCGTATTAATAGGTATTTATCTTAGCAAGTTTTGTCTTCGCAAACATGCTAAATAGTTACACGTTCACACGAGATAACAGATTGAGCTTCACTGATTTTACAAGAGATGCCCTCATCAAAATAATTAACGAATTATACATTGCAATAAATATACAACCTCTGATAAATCCTCCAATCGAATCGTCAAACGAACAACCAAAACCAACCAAAAAAAAATCCACCGCCAACACCGTCGAAATACTCCAATTACAAAACTATTAAAAACAGTCTCAAGTTCAAATTTGCTTAGCGTGTGGAGCATGTTCCCTTTGCATATCCAATTAACGTACGAAATAGAGTCTCGGCTCAACGAAACCAATTCCCGAGACCCACCAAAAATATTATCGCATCAATTTCCAAGCGGAGTTTTAAATTTCCAATGTGTACCGGTGAACGGATTTCGTTGAAGTCGTAATATTTGTAGGTAGGTACAGATACTTACCTACTCGTATGTAGGCAGGCTAACCTTTATATAGAATTTTAATTTGTGAAACTAAATCCTGAATAGTAGCTATATAATTCTATTCTCAGCGTACAATAGACAGAGGTCTGTGTGAAATTGGGTCAGGCGCAGCTATTTCCCAATCATCCACGTCAAACAGCCGTTCATCATTATTCTCTTGTTCCATAGTTTTGTCATCGTCGGCTCAATTGTAGTGCGTCCTCTCAGATCGATCCTTTAACGGTCGTAACAGTACAATGCCTCTGTAATTATTGATGTCGATAATTAAAAGCCCTCACAGTTTTTTTTCTATAAGGTCTTTCTTTGACTTGAAAGCAATTTGAAGCCTTGTCATTTGATTTGTAAGGTCAGATTTTTACGTTTTAATTTACTTTACTAATAAGTTCTCAGTCTTAGCCGGTATAATATTTTAATTAAGAGTTCTTCTTACGTTTTGTCCTTTTAGTTTGTTAATTTTAATTAGTTACACATAATTTGAAAGTTTTTCGCTTTGTGAACTAAAAGTAATTAGAGGTATAATAATATAAGAACAAATTACTTTTCAACCCTTTTTCTCGTCGCAATAGCATGTCTAGTTATGTCTCTGTTTCTGACTGAAAGTCTTATAATATTCATCTTAAAGATACGCAGCCAATAACATCGGAAAACAATTAATTCTTCGTCAATAATATCTCCAATGGACGTACGGATTTTGTTACAGTACTACAATAGTATAGGTTAGTGTAATTACGATCGACAATGGTGCTCATAACAATACGCGATCGAGTCGGTTTCGTTGCTACCTCATTGTTCGGTGTTGATGTTGAATTAATGAATCGCGGGGGCGGAGGCGGAGGCTGAATTATTTTAATTGGATCCATCCGACATTTACTTGTTGAATCCTCTCCTAATAATTATCCTATCATATTATATCCTAGCCGATACCAGCAACTTTTTTCGCATACTACTGTTCACTTAACCGATTGAAGCTTTTTAAGTTAAGTAGGTACTTAACAACTGCATTTTATGCAGACAGACACAATTGGTTTCTGTGTGATACAAATACAGACTTACCATATGAAAGAAATCGCGCGTAGAAACTAGTTCGTTTTAAAACAATTTCACTTCAAATGAATGTCTGTTAACGACGCTGAAGGTAAAATAAAATTTCATACAGGAATATTTTCCATAGAGAATTAAACAGGGAAGGAAAAAATATTCTAATTTTTCCGCTTCGGACAGAAATGATGTAATGTAATGAATTTATAATATTCTAAATGTCACAGTATTTGCTGTCTGTATCGCGGTGTCCTTTTTTTAATATATTTAATTGAATGTTCCTTTTATTAAACCGGGGGCGAATCTGGTATTGTCTCGAGAAAGAATTTAATTTGTACCTTATTTTTCTCTTTGATTTTTCGTCCGTTCCCCGACTCAACGCCCACCGCGATAGCTATCTAGTAATGTTCTCTATTGTGTCTTTTTCTTTTATTTCAACAACAATTTCGTTTTACTTCGAATGGAAACTAAAGGTGTGATATAAAATAACACGTTTATTGCCCGTAGGATTCAATTAGCTTTTAAAGCGCTTTGGTCTTGTTAGGGATTGCAAGCGGGCTTGCTACTCTTGTAAAGAAAAAGAGTAGGTAAGTAGATAAGACCGAATAATTGATTTTAACTATCACGTCACGGGTATAATTCTTGTATGACAAACTGGACAAAGGGTGTATGGCGATGATAAAACGCGAAGGGGACATTAGGTGGGAGCCCTCGTGATAAATGATGGTCATTAACCTGGAAACGTCTAAGCCCTGAAGGGATTACCAGAAGCAATCCCTCAAGCTCGGGACCGTCAAGATTACAATAAGTTCAGATCAAGATAAAGCGTCACGCTCCCTATCTTCCAGACGGGTTTAAAAGGGCCAATACAAGCGAATCTGTCATTGCGGACCTCAGTTATAACACATCGGGGACTTATTTGTCGATGCAAATGTTCATACCTAAGTTAAATACAAATCGCGGAAACACATTAGTCAGGTTAGAAGCCATCATAATTAATGGTGGTCATTAACCTGGAAAATCCTGCACCGTGATAGGATTACCAAGTAATCCTTCAAGCTTAAACCCGTCAAGATTACATCAAATTCAAATCAAGATATCGCATCGCTCGCTGTGCCTCACATACATTTTCACAGAGGCAAGCAGTATGTACAGTACACGTATATTAAACTTTTTTATAAACGTATGTTTTAAACACTTCAGCATTTTGAAATTGAAACAAAAAACAAAGAATATGTACATGCAATGAAGAAGAGATTCAAACTATTTCAAACCAAATCATTTACGACGGTAATACCTACATCACATAATAATCGTACCTAAAGACGACCTCCAGCCCCAATATTCCACAAGGAGCATAATCCCTGTGGTTTAATAAACTCGCGCGACCACGTACCTACCTATAACAGCGGTCGAACACAATGGTCATGCCGCCCTTTGTGCTCGGAGGGCCGTACAGTTCCACCCTTACGTTCGTCACACAAATGTCATCCCATCACAATCTGTATTAGGTACAGCTCAATATGTTTGGTGAAAATGTGATATTAATTTTGAGTGTATTAAAGTGGAAGAAAAACGTAACCATAACAAATGTAGCTTCTACCTTCCTGTTTCCCCTCATACTGACCTGCAATAGGGCAGTGTGCACCCGGCACTGGCACACGGCCCCGTTCTTGCGCGTGCACGGCGCCCCCAGCAGTGCGCACGCGCCGGCTCCGCGCTGCATCGCGCGCGACCATCCCTCGCGGCTCGCGCACGCCCCTCGCACCCGCTAACACGCCCACATCCAGCCACCGTCACATCCACATACGTCCTTCGACCGTCTTTGCCGAACACTGCCTACATTGGCCTACGTTTACATTTTTTAATAAACTTTATTTATGTTCGGGTTCAACGTTCACACAAGTATCACACAGTCGCACTACTATCACTATTATGAATATTAAATTAATATCTTTCCTGTAATCAATACTGGTAATAGTACCTAATATTTTATGTAAATATCCTGTAATACGTCGGAGGTATAATGGCTCCTAACTTGATCCATTGTACCCGTTTTACTATCACTCCTTCATTGCGTTGGATAGGCTTCGAAGGTACGAAACGTCTTATTGTCTTACGATCATTGGCCTGTATTTCAAATTACAGATTGGCAGCTCTGTACATTTCATCGTTATTGGATCTGAGTTGGCACTTGGCACTGAATCACTGTTTGTCGGCATCACTATCAATATTGATTCTGGTTCCTTACATTTACCTAAACTTTAGCTTCAGTCACATAGCCAAAATCAAAGTGATAACTTTTACACTACACATTTTTGTATGTAAATTAAAATGTATCGTATGATTGTATACGGACATAAAAACTTTCTCATATAGACATGGCAGACACTGAAGTTCATTGCGCATTTCTGTTATTAGCCTCTATAAATTTTAAAATAAACACAAAGATATGATGCTAAGAGAAACCTAAACTGGAAATATGAAAGATGACAAGAACACAGTAATGTACTCCGGCGACACTTTGCGGCGGAGTGATAGAAAATATACCGTCTTGTAGATCATGTTTGAAGAGTATAGTCTTTTACTGTTCGAGGGGAGGGCACACTGGAACGATGGCACTTCAGGTTAAATGTTGCGATATCGAGTGTCACTGAGATCTTCGCGTAGACATCGATCGGGATACTGTAACGTGCAACAAGTATCGTATAGTGTATTCTATTGATAAAATTGTTCAAAGTAATATGCCGTGAATAACAATTTCGTGTTCCTTGCTGAACTTCCTATGCTTTCAGAGCACTTTCCATTGAAAAATGAACGACGTCAAGCGGTAGTTTTAAAGGGAAATAGTGAAGAAAATCACTACTCGCGAAGTCCGCCAGAACGGCTTATGCTCTTCTATCTTTGTAAGTACAGTAAAAATATAAGTAAAGATGAACTCTTTTTTATCAGTGAGTAGAAAGATAATGCAATATTCCTAGTAGAATAAAAAAGCGGTCGTAAAATGAACGAGCAAGCAGACAGCAGACACCCGCCCGATAACTGGGACAGTAAAACGGCAGGCGCGATAAGTTGCACCCTCCTATTTGTAGTACGAGGAGAATCACCCATGTTGCATATTCGTTTGATATTGTTAGCATAGCATATGAAGTTTTTTATCTTCATAAAAAAATACTGACTAAAAGCTTTCAAGATCTGTGTAAGAAATCTAAAAGTCAGACTAACCTAAATACTGAGATACCAGATAAGGAGGCTAGGGAGCCGGCAATAAGCCCGGCCAATTACATTCCAGCGCGCCGCGGGATACCAATGGGGGATTGACGAGCGACGTGCGTACGTCATTGACTCCTGGCGGGCCGTTCCCATTGACACCCTTACGAGCGAGCTGATAAAGTGTGCGTGGAAATTGGCCTTTAATGGCTAAGATGTATCTTAAGAGGTTCCTATTAATCTATGTAGTACAGATCTAGGATTTTCTTAGTAAAAAAAATAACTAAATGTTTGATTCAGTGCAAACTGTGTTATTATATAACACCTGGAGGTATAGACCTATACCTAAAGCAGTAAAGCATACCTAAACATTCATATTGTAATTGTCCTCCAAAGCTGGCAGCGCATAGGCAACCCCACTGGTGTTGCAAATGTCCATAGGCGACGGTAACCACTCACCATCAGGTGGCCCGTTTGCCTGTTTACCAGCTTTAACATAAAAAAAAAATTGTAAATTTTTATAACATTAACGAGCTACATAGTACCTACCTACCTACACGTACAGAATGAGATTACGCAAGAGCCTCGTTTCAAATAGGAATACGTCGAATGATACGCGGCCCTGGAAAAACTAATACGGATTAGATTGAACCCCGCACTGGCGGCTGTGTGGAGGATATTAAATGATTGCCGAGGTGGCTTTGATGTGGTTTCCCATCCCATGTAATGCTGGCTGAAGTAATGGCTAAAAGGCAACTAATACACCTCTAACGTAAAGGTATACATATTATATTTTACTAGGTTATGTCAGCGATTTCATTCATGTGCTTACGAGATAAAATAAATTGAAGTTTTTAAGTTGAGCAATTACCTATTGAATAGTGAGGACCGAGAACTACCTACTCGCGAATTTTCAAGCATGAAAATTTGAGAATGATTGCCATCAACGTTAACCCAAATGTAAATTAATATCTATTCCGTAAATAGACATTACTTAGCCAAGCGCAAACCAGTAATATTAAATTGTGGAATTGGAACTTTGACCTACGAAAGTGTAAGTTCAGCATTCAGAGTTAAAGTTTAAATCAACTAGGCGATCTTCTCAAATTTCTATAATACACGAAAATTTCCACGAAATTCCCTCCAACTCGGCGCGGACAGACAGACGCTGAATTATGGAGGCGAGGCGTACGTCCCAACTCCACAACAACGCCTATTTGTGTTCTGATCAAACTTGAACCGACTTTCAGAACAAATTACGCTGATTTATATTAACGTCGGCTTCTTCAAATGTAATTTTTATAAGGAATTTTATATGTAGGTATTGTTTTATAAATACCTAAATGTAGCGTGCTTCCTGTTATAACGGCAATTAAAGAGCGATTTTGTAGGGACCGGGCACCAGTAACATTTCCAAATATAAAATTAATTACCACGGGAAGATCATAAGTATGTTACAGTATTTAAAGTGCCAGAACTACTCTCAAACTTTACACACTAAGTATTGTAAGCCTTACATTCATTTCTCACCGTCCAATCATCGGAAGTTGTAAGCATATTTGAAGATTTTCACATTCCACTGCAGGAATCTATGCGAGCAGTATGCGCCAAAGGAACCATGTCCACTATGTAACCTACATCGTTGCTATCCTAAACGTGTTCTAAAATTTCACAAAGCCATTAAGCTAAGCGAAATTTCCAGCTGAAGGCTTACACAAACTATTTGCACAGGGATATGCACTTTAGCTAATAAAATTTTGTTCGCAATATTGTCAGCAGTTATTAAACTTAAAAATTTTATGTTTTAAGTTACAATTAATTGAACATAAACCTAACAGCCATATTGTAATGCTCTCGAAACTTTCTCGCCCGCATACACATCATCATCTTGGCGGGGGCACTACCGAGCTCCCAGATAGAATAAATACTCTTATACCTATCTAGCAAGTGTAGCAACCCCTAGACGCAGTGTCGTGTTACGTATAAAAGCATCGAGAGCCCGACAGGCACTCCGGATGAGATGTATGGCGGTGTCGCGTGCACCACGCTGCACTTAGCACTTAGGTGGAAAGGAAATAGTATTAGGGTAAGCAGTCATTAACGTATTTAGGAGCACGATCCAAGGTTGTGGGATTAGGATTTTATAGACTCTTCTATAGAGTGCACTGTACCTATGTTCAGCAACTACACTTCCCAAATCGAAACATCACTACTCTCTTAACAAACGAACTGTGTAAGTTTTACACCTAAGTATTAATATGAAGATGTTGGAGATTATTAATATTGTTGATATTAGGCACATATAGGTCACCGCGGCGTTGCTCGTCTCGGTTTAATTAACAAACTCCCGTGATCACCGTAACACGCGGAAGTGCCGAAAGCGTTACAAGTTTCACGCCAAGTGTGACACGCGTCAACATATTTGAACACACGTTATGATGATAACGGCAGTAATAGTAATGAGAATTCTCGAGGAACTACTCACTGGTAATTCGACAGGTACCAACCTACATTTACCTCTATGTACCTATCTGCTAAGAAAGTGAAGGTTTAACATTTAAATTTACTTGTTATTTTATTAAAAAGTGTTTGTCTACGAGAATGCAGCTGACCAGTGGAACACGTTGAAATATAAATAAGCATCCGCAATGCGCCCCGCGACACTCGACGTGTGATAAACTAACTAAAAGAAATGTATGTTACAAAAAAAATAACTCAAATACATAGCAATTAGAAAATTGTAATTTTACTTATGGCAGGCGTACAATAAAATTTCACTATGTGTTTTTTTATTAATTCATTCCATACTTTCAATTAGTTTAATAGATTAGGCTGATGAAAAACTGTTTCGTGTTTATTCACAGCACGTAAAGTTGTATAGATTTTCATTTTTACTGTAAAGTATATTCTCTTACAGTGTCTTGATATAAAAAAACTTATCATCAGAAACTGAACATGACTAATTACCCACAGACTCCGCAATCTGCGCCGCGTCGCGTCACCGTGATCAGACCGGATCGTTTTTGCTTGACAAAACTTTAGGGTACGTTAAGTTACCCTTCCAGCGAAGAGAAAAACCGTTAATGCTCTTAATAGAAGCTGTGGGAGTCAGTCAGAACTTATTGTTGTTGCGTTAAAATATACTATGGTAGTCAAGTCATACACAAACTACACACAGTCTGATCTAACCAAGAAATTTGCTTAGTTACGCAAGACGGGCCTTTATGAAATATGAAAGGTCCAGTATCGTAGTTAAACTAATTTGCGGTTAGTTACGAGCGTTCGACGTAAGACGCGCTTAGGGTTGTCACGTTTGAAAGGAGATAAGCCGGATACGCGTACCTATACAGTTGCATTCAAAGACAAAATTTTTCTAACGCCAGATACCCTAATCGTGAGTTCTGCAATTTTTATCATGTTTTTTTGTATGTTTTGTTTGTATTGTATTTCATAGCATAAGATATTAAGGATGGGAAAGATAGCTTAAGATGTAACATGACAACCCTAGTTACGTCTTAAGCGGGCAGCGCCTCCGGTTGCCGACACGATTAATATAGAAATGGAGATTCCACCGAGGACTCTCTGTGCTCAGGATTAATTTCATGATACAAGCGTGACCTGCTTGCGCTAGTAATACAATAACAAAATCTCTATTAAAATATTATTCACACTAAGAAACTAAATGGTAGAGGAGCCATATCATAAGTAGTGCTTTACGTTTTTTTTATGTCAAAGTTAATTTAACTTTACTAACACTTAACACTTAAGTTAACTTAACTTACACTTAAAGCAAAAGCGAAACGGAACAAATTTTTGATCAACTGTGAATCGATGTCTTACTTATACGGTTATGTGTGTTCTCGAGTAAGACCACCATCGTACATTATCCAATGTGTGCTCTCGTAATCCTATACAGATAAAGCTGAGGCGAGCGTCGTCGATACACTGTAAACTAATTTGTGGCCGGTTCTGAGGCTTCGACGCGCCGCTTGCTATTAAGGAGGCGATGTTAGACTTTCAACTTGTAAACAGTAGGTACCTATCGATCGACGTTTGCGAATATAGGACTTTCCTCTTGAAAGACAACGCAGTTATTTCATACTTAATCTACCCTTAATTTACAAAAGCTGTACATTTGTTACGATATTTTAAACATATTCAGAAGCACTACCAGTTGTCTAGCTAAAAGTAACTGTATTTGAAGTCAAAGCAAAAAAACATTATAAAATCCTGGTATTTTTATTCTTCCATCGTTAGAATAAAAGGGTCATTCTACGTAGGCATCTTTGCTTTTCACAACTCCGCGAGATGTTGAATCTTTTAACGGAACCGTCAGATACGCAGTTTTTGTGAAAGATTTCGTGAAAAAAAAACTGTGGAATTCAGGTAAGAAAGACCTTATCTTTTAGACTTATAATGCGAGCGAAGGGAAATGGGATCTCGGAAGGTGAATAAGAAAATATCAGTGTATTTTCTTATGTTCTCGAGTTTTTATACCCTGAATCCATTTAGCTGATAATCTCGAAATATAAGATAAGTGTGATAGCAGATCTTATTTTTTAACTTCGAGTTTTTTACAAGATTAAGAAAAAATATAGGCAATACACAAGTTTTGTGAACAACGAATGCTTCAACAGGGAATAAAATTACGGACTTAATTGCTACAGAGTAAGAAAAAATTTCGACCTTGGGAGAGGTTTAAGTTAATAGTGAAAAAAGTATCTCTGTATCTAATTCTCCTATTTTAGATTTATCTAGGTGCAAGAAGTAAGAAATTGGTTTGTCTTACTCGGCGAAAACCGCATTAAGTCTGCGTAATTCTAAGACATTAAGATCTCGTCTGTCACTGAGGGCCGGAGGGCGTTGCGTGTCTCAAAGACCTTCTAATTCGCTTGTTCAAACACTCGTGTCGTGGAAGGAGACATTGACGGCTGAAAAAATGTTTCTTGTGCTTTTTTTTTTCTTTTTTGCGCAAGCCCTTTGCTTTTAGTATAGGATTACTACATGTGTTGCGTTGCTTTCATAAGAACATGAAAGAAAGGCAACAGAGTAATGTAACGATACTTGTTTTTCATACAGGTCCACAGCTCTCTTAGTTCCCCCAATTTTCCTCATTACAAATGCCAAATTCTATAGGTAAAAGTGCCAGAACAGAAGACTGGTCAATGCCCCAATCCCGCCATCACACACATAGTGGAGCGCCTGGGGCTTTTCACCTCGAATTAGAGTAACAGTGAATGAATTAATATGATCGATGTGGGATATT
>DWOF01000457.1:0-10098 GCA_018250795.1 Clito sp. Burns02 | reverse complement strand
ATCCAACAAATATTTTCTTTTATTGTTCTTATTCATCCGATACCTAATGATATTTGATGTAAGTGCAGTCATCGGCACCATATATTTTAACGTTTCAGGATATTCCTAAAAAATTACTTAAGCATCTTAATTAACAATGCTTTTTTTATCTCGGTCTTATAAAACAATGTGAAATGATTATATATCACAAATACATAATTAATTTAAGATATATTAGTTATCTTGAGGGTAGAACCTATAAATAGTAATATGTACTTAAAATTGGAATAGAACTTTACCAGCCTTTTTCCAAATTCAAAGCAGGTCGTATTCGAGCATCTGTACTACTAACTAAAGGGATTTTAACTCACAAATAAACATATTTTATTAACAAAGCTAAGTAGTTACGAGCAACACAATATTATCATTATTTGTCTACAACAGCTGTGTGTACAATGTTCTATGGCAACATGTAGCTATCTACTCATATCGTAATAGATAAATTATAATAGTCGTGTCTGAACTGCAGAAGTGCAGAAGCCGCCAATTGTAAAAGCAGTGTTCGTTCGGAAGCATTTTGGCGCGAACGGGAAAAATGTCCAGGAATTATAAGAACAACCAAGCGATTGCTAACTTCGTCGAATATCTTAAAATCCCTAGCGTACAACCGAATGTAAATTACGGTGAGTATATTTTATTCTTAAAACTTCAGCTTTTCTTAAAATTAAATGCTAATACAGGCAATAGAGATAAATTTAATCAATTCTTATTTCTTTACATTTCTACGTGTTAAAACCGAAACAGAAATATTTAATCACTAAGACAACAATAAGTACAAAAGTATTTAAAATAATTTAAATCTGTTTTTATTAATTGAAATAAAATAATCACTGCATTTTATACAAGTTTAATAAATTAAATAGTTTAGCAATATTTTCCATAAGATTCTGAAGAAATGAGAGGATTCTGATCGGATTTAAAAAAGAGTTGTCTATAATGTAATCATCAAGATTACCATTTATCTATCGGTAGATGTTTATGTTTCTGCGCAAAAAAGAGTGACATATTTTAGCACTAAGTTGATTTAGGTGCTATGTTTACAAATATACCTATTACAAAGTATCTGGGTCATTGAAAAATGCAATATTTTATTTTAGAACAAACTAATGTTTAAATTGATACGATTGTAGTTATGAGGTAAGAGGTACCCTCAGAGGCTTGCCAAATTGCAGAAGAGATAATGAGGATATGGCACATCTAGTGATATGACTGACACATTGAATGATAGGCCATGTCCTTTTTGCAAATTGAAACATGCTTACTTACATGCACAATTGAATAAATGTTTACGATAAGCGTATTATGATCTCAATCTGAGACGTAATATGGGGCTATTAGGTATGAGATCTTTACTACAATCGAAAGTTTTTAAGCTCTATTAGAATTGATGGAGATTCGTAGTCTAGTCTTCACCCTTCTTTTAATGTTTCAAACTTTACATGTAAATTCAAAGTTGGCACTCGTACATGTTTCTTATTTGACAAACAACGTAAATAATTTTTAACATTATGAAGTAAACCAAACAATGATATGTAATTAAGGTAGGTACCTACTGATATAATTGATAGTTATATAAATAGGTACCTACAGTTGTAGTTGACTTTAGCATTAGCCTTAAGAAATAAATGATGTTCATTGTTTCAGATGAGTGCGTCGATTTCCTCAAGTGTCAAGCTAATGAACTTGATTTGGGGATTAAAATATATGAGGTGGTTCCTCGTAAACCGATAGTTGTCCTAACATGGGTCGGACAAAAACCTACAGAGAAAGCTATCCTGCTTAATTCTCATATGGACGTAGTTCCAGTTTTCGAAGTGAATAATAATTTTTTTTTAGAAAACTGTTCAATTTTTATTTTATTTTCGAATTATGCTGAATATATCTTTTTTAATTTTCAGAATAGCTGGACTTATCCTCCATTCAGTGGTCATATTGACGAGGATGGAAAAATTTTCGCGCGTGGTTCGCAAGACATGAAATGTGTTGGTATTCAATATCTCGAAGCCGTCAGGAAGCTGAAACAGGCTGGAGTTCAGTTAAAGAGGACGTTACACATTTCTTTCGTACCTGGTATGTGAAATGCAACACAATGTATTCGGCTTATTCCTGGATATCAAACAAAAAGTTAATCGTTATTCATGTTCCTAATAACTTTGTAGATGAAGAGATCGGCGGTGTTGACGGCATGAAAAAGTTTGTCCACACTCAAGACTTCAAAAATTTGAATATTGGTTTCGCCTTGGATGAGGGTATGGCAAATCCTGGTGAAGAATTCATTTTGTTCAATGGTGAACGGAGCATTTGGCGTACGTAAAATTCATTTTCATATATTTTCTATTTATGTACTGTTTTTATGTTAAGTGTTTGAGTTAATTATTTGTACTTTTTGTAGATATCCACATTCATTGCAGTGGCCAGCCCGGTCACGGTTCATTGCTTCTCCCCAATAACGCTGGTGAAAAGGTAAAAAAACTTATTACATTCAGATTACATAGGACATACCTAAGTATTGCTCAATGACTGTGCTATCTCCTGAAATGTACAGATAACACTTGGTAGGTAAATCAACATAAAGATACGGAGTTATTGTAATAGCATTTACAAGATGATAATTCTCTTTTGTGTTTTTATTACGTAATATACCTAGCTACCTATATTTATATGTATTCTGTCGTCACGATGACAGTATGTTAAAACTGATTCATTTTGTATGTACCTACTTGGTAACGAGTATTCTTTATCATTGTTACAGCTGAGATATATAATTGATAAGTTCATGGACTTAAGGACAGAACAAAAACTTATATTGGAAAGCGATCCGAAACTCACCATTGGTGACGTTACTACTGTGAATTTGACCCAGATACAGGTAAGTTTCACGAAAGAGTGAGATTGTTAGTTGAATGACCTCTGATTTTTCCCACTACGTTGCCTAATAAACCATGATCTATCTTAAAGTTGTTCTATAAAAAATTGTAAGTACATTAATGTAACACCATTTAACTTTTTGTTTATTTGTTAAAGACCAGTTTCGTATCTAATATGAATAGTAAATAGACCACTTTCTTATAATGTAGCTGATATAAATAGTACATTGCTCTCAAATATTTGTCAACATTGTTTATTCTATTGTTATCTTAATTGTTACATGCAGACGATATTAGGTATGTAATTGAATTTACGGATTGGTAAGTCAAATAAATATCTTATTCTTGGAACTACTCACGTGTATCTACTAATATAATTTTTTATTATTTTATAAGGGTGGTGTACAATCAAACGTGGTTCCTGAGAAGCTAACCGTGGTGTTTGATATTCGTTTGGCCGTTACAGTTGACCATAAAAAATTTGAGGACCAGGTAATTTATATTCAACTCTTTTTGCATAGTATCAGCAAAATCGTTGATCAATAATTACGTTCACTTTTATTTTCAGATAAAACAGTGGTTCAAGGAAGCCGGTGAAGGAATAACATACGAGTTTGAACAAAAGAATGATCCTGTGGAATGTACGAAACTCGATGCTTCCAACCCCTACTGGACTGCATTCAAATCGGCTGCTGATGAATTGTTAGTAACCTATTATATTTTAAATTCTATTTGTTGTACAATGTGTTTAAATAATGGAATTTTCGAGTCTATTATGGTCACCCTACTTTTAATGTTGCCAACGTTCCGCTTTAGTAGAAATTCGAATTTTTAATTTTTTTTCAATATTTTACTACAGATTCAAAAGGATCATAATAATTTCTGTTTTAGGAACCTGAAGTTGGACTGCAGGATCTTCCCAGGTGGTACTGATAGCAGATACGTACGCAAAGTTGGGATTCCTGCTTTGGGCTTTTCGCCCATGAACCACACTCCAGTTTTGTTGCACGATCATGATGAATTCCTCAGAGCTGACATCTTTTTAAAAGGCATTGATATTTACACAAAATTAATTCCAGCAGTTGCCAATGTTTAATGTTGTTATATAATGGTGTGACATCATTTAAATCATTTTATATTAAATATGTATTAAGAATCCTACTAAAGTATATTATGCTAATCGATGTTTAAAGAATATATTGACGTTATTTTTGTTTATTGTATCAGTACTGATTGTGTACAGTTTATAAATTTTAACGTTTTGTTTTGTTAATTTTATTTTAAACACATATATTTTAATATAACATGATATTATTAAATAAAGTATTAATCACTGATAATGTGTATCTATTTAATTTTTCTCTGTATAATTACTATAATCTTTGGTTGGCCAAGCCTGTATGCGCCATTGTCATAAACAAAAAAAAACCTTCCGGCCGGAAATACAAACTTAACATATAGACAGACAAATAACAATCTGTCAAACAAAAGTTCAAACACAACAAAGCATACCTGTTTGAGCAAATGGTCATTATTCTAATTAAATATAAAGCTACCTACAGCTTTTTTGAAATATTTAGATCTATCATAAAAAAGCTATATAAAAAATGAATAAGATTTGTCGAATGTGCTTGGAAGAAGGCGTACTTTCTTCGATATTTACAAGAAATTTTAACTTATCTTTAAGTGAAATGGTTGAATATTGCACAAATATAAAGGTAAAAAGCATATCTAATAAATTTTATAAATTATATTTGCTTGAAATTTTTATTTAAACATAATTTTAATAGTAGTGGTGTAACAACCAGTGTGCGCAATGGGGAGTCCGCGAAACCAGTGTATTGTAATAAAAACCAACAAAATCTTAACGTAATACAAATAAGTTCGTGAAATTTATTTTACACATTTTCAGATTAACAAAAATGACGGCTTGCCTGAGCAAATGTGCAGCAACTGTGTATATAAGTTGGGAGTTGCATATCACTTCAAACAGACCTGTGAGAGTGCAGACATACGATTAAGACAATATTTGGGGCTACAGGTGCCAGTCAAGTAATTCATTCCATTAGAATCTATCATTGATTAGCATGGAAGAAATTGTATAGATAGTTTAGTTGCTTGTAACAGTAAAAATTTAAGGTAGATTGACCACGCTGTAAGATATGATATTGAAGTCGATGTCTACGAGATATTGTTAATAAAAAAAATACTTTACAGATCCAGTGATGCTGCTGTTATGACAGATCCAGTGGTGCGTATTTAATAAATATTTGTTGACCTATATAGTGATCTATGTTCATAATTTTGAAATTACATAAAATATAAAAATTTGATTCTTTCAGCCTAGCCCTCCAGTAGCAATAATAAAAAAATGGTAGGTAATACGTTAGTTTCAAACTTTTGTGAATAAACTAACTTTCTTTGTACACTTAACATTCTTCTTTTATTTCAGTAAATGTAAACCAATACCTAAAAGGAGTAGTACAAACTATAGAAGAAAACCTGAGTCTGAAAAGTTAAAGCGAGGGCCTAAACCAAAACCTAAAAAGGATCACACTTGCTTTCACTGTGACAAAACATTTAGATGTGAAGCTCAGCTACAGATGCATATAAGGTATATGTTTTTTATTTAACAAATTCCTAATAAACATGTTGCAAAAGTCCACTTGTTTGTATGTGAATTTTATAAATTCCTGTAATTTTTTCAATTTCAGGACTCACACTGGTGACAAACCATTTGTCTGTATGTACTGTCCTCGGAGTTTCACTCAGAAACACAACCTGACTATCCATCTACGTATTCACACGGGAGAGAAACCTTTTCAGTGTGAAGTTTGTAGGTGAGATATTATGTAACTATAATGAAACTGTTGTTATTGGGCCATTCCCAATAAGCATTACTTTCTTATAACTTTTATGGGTTAAATCTCATATAAGAATGCAATTGCTTATAACTTTTATGGGTTAAATCTTATATAAGCTTTTTTTTTTTTTTTTTTTTTTCAGCCCTTTGCTGTCCACTGCTGGACATAGGCCTCCCCTAACCTTAAGTTATATAAGCTTAAGTTAAAAAATTTACTAAAAGTTATGAATGTTATGACTGAATTTTATCAAATTCTTTCAGCAAGAGATTTGCAGCTCAAGGAAATCTTAATGCACATCTGAAAATTCATACGGGCCAAAAAGATCATGTAAGATGAGTTGAAAATAAGTTACACTTTTTTTTAAGTTGTGATAATTACTCATTAAGCTTGTGTGTAGCTGTAGCTAACTTTATTCTTTAATTTCAGGTGTGTTCTGTATGTGAAAAGTCCTTCATTACATCTAGTGAACTGACTCGCCATATGAACAAGCATAGAGGTGTTAAAAACTTCAAATGTGACCTCTGTGGTTCAACATATGTTAACAGAAGAGACGTTGTAAGTCTTACACTTTATATCGTTAGTAGAACTTATTTGTTCGCTTACGGAGTATATTTCTGGTATCTAAGGAATATATGGTGTCTTAATGGTATATTAATTAGTTTTATTTATCTTTTTTGCAGAGAAAACACAAGTTAAGAAAACACGCAAATAATAGCTACATTGATATAATAAGCATGGATAAGGATCCTGAGAAACCACTAGCTTTAAGGGGTCATTTCATGTCACAGATGACTGAGAAAAACCAACAAGCTAACCATATGGTGCAAGGACACGAGAGTTGTGCATATGTTGTGACATCAGCTCCTACTTATAATGCTGCCTTGTAGATGTGTCAAAAGCCTGTTCAGTAATGCAAATCAGTACCCTTAGTACGAGTTTCATCGAATGTCATTTAACATTTACGTTTAACGTATTTACGTTCATCGCCACTCGATATCCGTACTGCCAACATAGAGACATTGCAAGTTCCTCATACATTTACACGCATATCTTTATGTTGGCAGTACAGATATCGTGTGGCGATGAACGTAAATGTCAAATGACATTCGATGAAACTTGTACTAAGGGTACTGCATCGCAAAAGTTAAGTAACATGGGGCGTTGCTAGATGGTAGACTACTAGTGGCAAAGTGGTTCCCTCTTCAGAAGACAGATTTAGGAGTCCGTCTCATTGTTATTGCAGAAGTATCGGTTGTATTAAGTTACATAAATAATGAAGATTAATAAATGAATTAAAAAAAATATGATTATTATTTCCTAACACCTGCAATCAACTTCTGTAGCTTTTGTAATGTCCAATTATTTTATAACAATTAACTTGAATCCTTTCCCTCTTTCCATTGGAACTATCATTGAATTAAACAAAAGTATTTTTTGACACAAACTTGTACATAAATAAAAATCACATATACCTTGATAAATCACCAAGCATTTATTTGTTTTCCATAATCATATAGAGAAACAATGATATACAGTATTTAATTAAACAAGTCACTTGCACTAGGTATTAACTATTATCACTCAACCATTATTCAGCGGATTGGGGCCCAAGGCTCCAGAGTGTCACCAATTTTCTTCCTTGCTGAAAATTGAAAACAAAATGTAAAGCATTAGAACATAATATTCAATTATAAAAGCCTGTGTACATTGATACATGAATACCTAGTTGATTTGCAACAGTCAGTAAAAATGCTTACGAGGAACAGGGAAGTCTTCTGGGTGTAATTCAATGTAATGTCTGAAAACTGCGTCTTTCTCGGCAAAATAGTCTTCACGTTTCTTTTGGGCGATCGTTATTGCAGCCGTCCAAACCACGGTAGCGATGATGTGTTTCTGTATACCTAGAATATTTAATCACAATGTTAAAGGATATTTGAATTTAGACTGCATTAAACTGTTTATTATTTTATTATGTAATTGTTACCGCTGAACACAGGGCGTTTGGTGCCGAAATTAACAGCTATTCCCGTAATAACCCCGAACGGCACTCCCAATACATAGCTCCAATATTTATTGAGAAACGGAATTTCTCTTCCTTCATTTCCTAATTTCAGCAATTCGATCCCAGATAATTGTGAAGCCATTTTTCGTAGAAAACAGCCAACCTGACGTGCTTTTTTATTTTTCTAACATTGACAATGACAAGACAACTGCGAGTGACAGTGATCTGATCTGACAGACAGCTTGATAATGACTACAGACAGTAAAGAAACGAAGAGGCTATAGCATAGCGAAAAAATTCAAGAATTCCGACATTATTAAATATATGAAATACAATAAAAAAAGGTAAGGTAAATAATTTGCAATACCACAGAATACTGTTGCACTACTCACTCAATCATGAATCGTTTTGATTTTATGAAACTAATGATGACCTTTTATACGATCCGTAGTTATTATATCGGCTAAAAAGTTATTGTAATGAATTAGGTAATGTAGGTACTGTAATATTATGAAATATCATCTCTCAACGAGATATTAAACAAATTCTCTAAAAGAAATATCTTATAATATCTAACATAAAGTTTAAAGTGGATCATTATCATATCAGCTTTTGCAAAAATAATTCTGTAGGTGTATAAGATCCCTTAAATTCTTGTTACAATTTTCATTTCCGAATACGGCGTTAAGGTACGCTTCTAAAAACGGATTGGTTATTCCTTTACGTTCCTAACGTTGTGAAGTCGTCCCATTTTCTGTGGATAGGTCGAACGTACACAAAGCTATTTAAAATGTTAGTTCTATGCAAACGATGCATAGTTTAAAAACTTAAGCTACTAAGTACCTAACTTTGCAATATGTAGTAACTATGTCGGTTGTAGGACTTGTAGGTAGCAGTGAACAGGTGAACAATTAACACCAGTTTACTTGCGTGCTGTTTAGTACTCTACTTACGTACTTAGATAATAAAAAAAAAACTTAGAAAAAATATTGTGTGCCTGGACTATTTAATTTAGAATTATAAGAAAAAAATATCGTGTCTATGTCGGGGATCTACCTTATAATATCGTATCTAGGTATTTTTTTTGTGTGCGTTATTCTCAAGTGTCATTACACACTCCAATTGCAATTTCAATTTCATCACGCCGATCTAGCTCCGAATTAGATGCGATATATTTTCATTACATATATTTCATCCAGCCTCGCGAAGGTAATGTTGAGATTTCGCGTGGTTTATCGCTTTTCGGGCGCGCCTTGGCGTGTGCCGTTATAGCCTGAATAAAATAGGTTTTAGCATTTCTTATTTAAGACGACCTGAACTGAAGTATCAAGGAAATTTTGTGGGGAAGTAAAGGCGCCGAGCGTATCATTTGTATTACCCAAATTTGGCAATTTTATAAGTATAGGCTTATGCTTATATGCTTACAAATGCTATTACCTTAAGTGTAGATAGGTATGTTACTTTTGGACGTATAATACCTATATTGGTCCATGGGTAGCAATGACTTTACATCATGCAGCTTGTAAAAAAACAAAACATCTATAAGGAAGAAATTTTATTTTATTTATATTCTAAGCTTATCTTCTTAATGTTTCAAATACGGAGAGCTTTGACTTCGGTTTATCAATGTCTGTAACAGACATGAACCGAGAATGGCTAATTAGGTAGTGCACTCCCGAAAATACTTATTTACTTACCTATTCAGGTAGACGTCTGGCTCCCACTAATTATATTAGAGCATTACTTAAATTTAGATAGATTAAATTATAAACTAGCATTTATTTTAGGGAATTATTAGTCGGTACAAAAGATGTACCTAAAGTTTTTTTAGGGAATGAATATGCTTGATAGTAGGTGAAATGAAAGATGGAAAGTTTTTCTGTAACATAAGGTGTACTTTTAACAAATAAAACAATAAATAAACTTAATTAATTAACAGACTTAACCGGAATTGACGTAACTTACCTACTTAATCCCGGAGCTCGGTTACGGCGTGATCCCATCCGCAAATATTTACCGAGCAGATTGGTTGCACCCTGCACCCTCGTATTCTGTGGCTTTACGTATAAATTGACTCTTATTACGGTTATCTATGTATTAATTTTCATAACATTTAATAAATGAAATTAACACACGCCCGCTCACGCTGCAGTTGTTTAAATTTTCCAAAAAATTTTTCGAGCTTTCCATTGAGTTGAAATTTTGGATACACGCTGAGCTTTGGCGACAATGTTAACTAAGTGACGTCATTCTATCTGTACTAATATTATAAAGCTGAAGAGTTTGTTTGTTTGAACGCGCTAATCTCAGGAACTACTGGTTCGAA
>DWOF01000456.1:0-10098 GCA_018250795.1 Clito sp. Burns02 | reverse complement strand
TCTAAAGTTATTTTTTTAATTTTTAGTTCATTTAATAAAGCTTGTCTTTAAAAATATTTTTTTACTTTTAATAATTTAAGAATTTATAGCAATCTCGACAGCGCATTTATAAACTTTTGTTCGCGTTTTATAAAACCTACCAAATCTAGTTAAGTTATGACAGCTTCCTTTCGTTCTCTGGCAAAGTTTTGAAAGTTACATGACAGTTTCGCTTAAAATTACGTGATTTTGTTACTTGGTTATATTATTATTTTAATCTTGGTAAATTTTTGTTGCTGAATTTGCATGAAGCTATTGTGTTATACATTGTATAAGTTAACCTTTAACTTTCATAAAATTAACGTGTAATAACAATTCTAGTAAGAAATATAAATGATACAGATTATTACAAACACCTACTGTTTATCTAACAGTGATATCGACGACATATCCTCGGATGTGCTTCATCTCGACATCTGGGATCACGATGATGAGAGCTCCGTTCTGGATGCTGTGTCCCGTCTCAACGAAGTAAGGGGAGTTCGAGGCCTAGGAAGATTCTTCAAGCAAGTCTGCCAGAGCGCCCGCCAAGGCAACCAGGATGACTTCCTCGGTAAGTCCTGTTGTTTACAGCTCAAATGACTTAGGTGTAAGTGGGCTTATAATTTTTCATATCCCTATTCAGACGAAGATTCTTCGCTAAATGGGTAAGACAGTTTATGTTTTATCTACTCCGATAGAATCATATCCTGATGAAAATAAGTAATATTGAAATTTTCTATAAATACAAAGTGTGTTCTTATTAAACGAAAACAGAACACTTATGTTTGTTATTACTCTCATTCGTATGAAAAGGGCGAATAAACGCACGAACTGAGCAAACAACTGTTAATTGCTGTTTCATATGGAAGCGTGTAAAACAACTTCGTCACGTCGTCGCCGACTTTAATTTAAATCTCAATAGCATGCGAAATGCAATGAACAAAGTTGTTTTATCCAATCTGTATATTCAAATTAGCATCCAGAGCTGCACTGAAAATCAGAATAATTTTCGAATAATAGACTTAAACACATACAAGTGTGTAAATTAAGGGAAATAAGCTTAATTATAAGATTGAAAATTGTTATAACACTAAATTATTTTCAATTATTTATTGCTGTTTCCAAAAAATCTAAACCCGCTGGCCTTGCAAAACATTTGTATGTAATTTTATGTACAGGAGCTTTTAACTAATGTTTTAGTCTCTTAGCTGCAATATTTGCTCTGTGCGTCGTTTCTCTTTGTTCTGAGGTAGGTATATTAAGGGGGAGACTTCGTTACGTCTCGGTAAAATGTCTCTGAAGTGAAAGGCAAAGCTTGATTACGTCGTAACGTTATAGGAGATTATTAGTGGAAGCTTTCAGCAAATATTATCTAAGTATTTGACAAAAACATCTCAGTCGATATAGGTCTGTTTTACACTGGAGACTTTATATTTTAGTACTTTAATCACGGTTCGTTGTTGAGCACACGTGCGAATTTAGACTTCACATACCTACCTACCTAAGCTACAATAACGAGGATGAATTTTCAAGTAGGCCTGAGTCCTGGGTTTATGTTATGGTACATAAAATAGATACTTTTTATCTCTTTGAAAGGATCCTGTGGTCACCGAGTAGGGACCGACCACAAAGTAAATATTTTACCTACTATACGAGTATTTTATGGACGCTCTACGACGTAACATTAATTTAAGCCTTAGATGTTTTACTTAACTTAATAAGTGTTATAACTATATTTTCTTTGTTTTGAACTGCAATTACTACTCTCAAACTTTAAATTTGATAATATACTCGTAGTGTAGGTTTTAAAGAGATTTAAAAGTAGTTTATAAAATTGTTTAAATGTAGGCATTCATTAACCTGCAGTACAATGCTATTAGTGATTGAATTACCTTCACATTTAAGCACTAAAAGCTCTTGTGTGCGCCTGCAAATCCCTCCATGGCAATAGGATCAAACGAGAGCTCGCGTCGAAAAATTGGATGTAACAAGATTGATGGACGAGAGCGCAGATCCAATATTTATTTACCAGCGGTGAAAACGGCGTAAGCATTTGATTTCATCTGAAAAGGAAATTATTCGGCAGAGCGCTAAGGCCGTGTGACCTTTACGCACCTGGGGGAATACTCGAGTATGCAATACCCCTCCTTTCTTCCACTCTTTACGTAATACTTGTAATATAATCGAGTGCCGCGCATACTCGAGATCCCCACGGTCCTCACGATCTTAGTAATAACAATAAACGTGCGTTTGGGAAGGATGGCTTGGTGATTTGTTCACCCATTGTACGGGTCTAGCCCGGATTCCGTCGCGCATCTATGATTTATTGAAATTATGTGCGTATGCCATATAAATTAAACTTGCTTTGTGAAGAAAACCGCATTCAGGTAATCTGTATACTAAGAACGTACGAAAAGAAAAGTTAATTTAGAATAGAAAATCCTTTTCCGCACCAAGATATAATATTAAAGTTATCTTTTATGAAACTAAGCGTTTCAGAGTATGCAATAAAAGCAGTTATTCACTTTTGCCTTGATGTGAGTGAAACGTTAGAAATGTCGTTGGAATTTCTTTGGAATTACACGGGTGTTGGACTATTATCCATTTCTCAGTAACTCTAGAAAGACTGAGCACCTTTAGGGTTTAGTTGTAACAACCTTGCTATTCCATATTCGTAGGTAGGTAAAGGTACCATGTATTACTTTGATGAAAAAGTAAGCTTAGATTTCTTTTTGCGTAGGTTGCGTGAACATCCCATTGCGTGAGATACCGTCAACTGGTGTGGAGAGCTGGTACAAGCTGGAGGCCCGTTCCCAGCGTTCCTCCGTGCAAGGACGCATCCGCCTCCGCTTGTGGCTCTCCGCGCGCGAGGCTGGCAGACATGATGATGACAACTGGCAGCAGGTAAGACTTGGTGTATTTATTTATTTCTTTATTACCATTACATGTAATTAACGGGTACTTAATCTCAAAACATTACATGTACTTACAGACTAAGATATTGTCTACGAGTGCGAAAATTTTTGTAATAATTTTTTTTTGTGTAGTGCAAGCAATTTGTTGTTAAGTGGTTACTGCAGCCCATGGATACTACATCAAACTTGAATGAAACCTCAACCATTCTACTTTTCATTCTACTTTTTTATTATTTTTTAAACTATTGGTTAGTTTTAAATAAAAATATGTAATTTACTTAATAGGCGCTTATATATAGCCGATTATATTGTTGAATTTTAATCACGCACTATGTTACTATTGATCTGATAAACTCTGATATCTTTTGTAAATCTAAACATGGAAACAAGATCAGAAATCCGATTTGGAATTCACAGCTGCATTTAGAAGCACTGCAGTATCGGTCCTTCCATCTCCGTAACTAAGCATCAAATTATGCGCAACGGCACGCCTCTCCCTGAATAGTTATTCAAATAGGTGTTTGCCATGATTGCCTTGCAAATAAGGGCTTCTATTTGCAAGCCAATAATATCAAACATCTATGGATATGTGGCAAATTTATGTACCCTTTTATTTGAGCGCTTTATTCTTTCATGACATGTATTCTCAAAGATATCATTTTTATTGACTAATACGATCGACTTACGATGCTGATCCGATACTGTAAATAATTTTTCTTTTGAAAATGTTATTAAATATCCCAACCTCTTACAATCCCTAACCATGTATTTAAGCCTTTAATTTAAGGCTCTTAGTGACAACCTGACATAGTAAAATTATCCTAAAAGTTTCCGACAGTGCCATTCTTCCATTTTGTTTATAAAGCTGTTCTCATATCATCTATTAAAGCTTAACGTTAGAACACACTTTACACGGTACAGTAAAACAATAAGAACCCTCGTTCTGATCTCCTCTATCGATTGGTTATAATTAATTGCTGCATTTCAAGCTAACGCCTGCTAAGTGCTTGTCGTTTATTCTTGAGTGAAATAAAGCATCCCCTCTCATTAAAGGGAAGATGGTCAGAGTAGGTACATTAAAAAAGTTAACGCCGACGTAGATCAATCAATCAATTGGAAACTCAGTTTTAACTATAGTTTTTGTTGTACATAAAATTGTGTTTATTTTTATATGAAATGTACCTACTGAAGATCTTGTAAATTGAATATGTGTGTCTATCCTTTAGTAAGTTATATCCAACAAACCACAAAGGCCCGTATAGACAGGATGTCCACTGGGAGTATTGGGACATACGTGGATTAATTATGACTACGTCCATGTAAACGTATCCAATATCCATTTTACCGAGGACAGTCAGTACATTTCGGCTTGAAACGTCAATCGTCCATTCAAATTAGTGCAAAAGCAAATCGAAAAGCCGCTTTATAGGGCTTTGGCAGAGATGCAAATGTTATACTACCTAGGATTCATACGTAGTTCATAAGAGCTGCTACGATACGTTTAAATGCTTTTGACGTTAATTCGTAACAAGCCGTAAAAACTTAAACCCGACTACGGAGAAAACTTAATAAAAAGACCGTTATACTCGTAATCATACCTCCGTCATAAAACTTTACGTCTTTTATAGCCTTAATACTGGACACAAGTCTCTCTATCCTCGAATATGAATCTAAACAAAACATCTTATATACGTAACAGGTAAGATTTTTCCTGTGAAAACATTGTATATTTTTTGTGTGATGGGTCAAACACGACGTGAGATGTTTGTTTATCAAAACAAATTTTGTCGTGTTACTACGGACACTTTAGCGCGGAGTCAAAGCAAATTACCTGTCAAGGCGACACGCACTGGCTTTCAGGCCTACGTTGGAGGTAATTTTTCCATTGTAGGTATAAACAAGTCACTTTCATCGCAGATTTTCAGAGTGCTACACAATTTTCCATATTAAAGGTACTACGTTTTATAGCCTACGTATTTTAAGTAAAACCACTACGCTTGTAGTAGTCGATATCACGTTACAAAAAACATTAACAAAATATGAATTTCACTAAAATCACTAATGAATTCATAAATGACCGGACAAAATGGCGGTCAATTCCAATTAGTATCCAATCTCGTATTACGAAAGCTCTGTCTATTAATATAAATGAAACGCAATGACATGTTGTCATGAGAGAATAGGATTAATAAGTTTAGTGTTGTGTACACCAAAATCAATTTGTACATATGGTGTACGTAAAATAAAATTCCAAGTTTAAAAACGTAATTTACTAAATCATAAAAGAAAATGTCTCATAGATACCAAAAAGCGATTGTAATAAAATTGATGCGAATCTAAACCCAATTACTTTTCAACAGAAGTGGCTCACGTAGTGGCCTTTAGAGCGAATAGTCTGAAACATTCCAATTAGTAACCGATCTTATGATGGCCTTAGTCTCTTTGTCCCTATCCCGTACGTGATATCGGGAAATGTCGGAAATACTGGTCAGAATTAAATTGGAAAATCGTTCAATTATACCCTCAATACAGTAAAAAAGTTTGTTAAAATTTTGACAATTTAAAGTCTTTCATAAACATAATATGTATTGTGGTGGGAAGTACTAAATTTGCCACGTTACGCGTAATTTATTTAAAGATACTGTTAAAGGAAACTTAACCTCTTGGCATTGGTCATAAATCATACTCTGAAGACATAATGTCTTCCGCCCTAATAAAAGTTAAATTATAGCAACCTCAGACCCTTAAAACTTTATTTGATTTATAGAAAACTTAATACTACTGGATTTATTGAAATGCATGGCATTTCTGTAGATTTTGTACATGTAGGTATAGTAAGTACTACAATGCAATTATAATTATTTGTGTTATTGATACGCGAAGTCATGACAAACCATATTATTCAATTCCAATGGTATTGAAGTGAGAATCATCCCACGATTTCCCGGTATAAGTGGTTCTTAATAGAATAATACTGCGTTAGCGACTTCAAGGCAAACCTTAATAGAATTTTCCAGACGAATACTCCATCTTCGATCGCGGCTTTGTGATTGAAATACCAGAGCTATAAAAGAAACCGACTTCTTTGGTAGAATATTTTTTGTTATTTAATAAAAGGATCATATTATTTTATAAATTAACCTAGTAGATAAATTAAAGGGAAACTAAAGAAAAGTGGTTAACTTTACCTAAGTACCTACCTCACTTTTAACATCTTAGTGATCTTATATATCTTATATCTTATTAGTGATTGTAGTCAAACGCAAGACTATATAAAGAGAATGTCGTTCATGTAAGACCGCATGTCATTATCCTATGTCTGAATACCTCAGTCCTTTCAAATTATGGTACGGACGTGACAAAAACGGGTATGAGAACCAGACATTGGACCGCCGCCACAGATTGAAGTTTGTGAATAGAATATCAGTCTTCCTGCGGGCGGTAAATTAATAAGATTATGTAGACATCAAATTAAGTAATTCAACAGAATAATTCATGTATGTTTGCCACGAAAGTGATCGATAGGATGTTATTACAGGGGTTTCTGCGTATCAGTTCCGTATCACTAATCTTCTAAGCTACTGCGTCGTACATAAAAGTTTTATAGCCATTTCGTAGAGAGCTGTTAATCCTGGCTATACTCGTACCCACTAGGTAATGAAGTTATCTTTTTTCTGTACCTGCCGTATTCTTTGTAACCCACCATGAAACGGGAATTCGAATGTATTCTCGTGTTTTGTCGGCTCCGACCTTAGACCTCAAGCTACTTCTAAAACAAATGTTTAACTAAAACAATATTAACATTAACTTATCAACTGCGGTGTATGTATGAACTCGTATAGTGATACTAATACTGTGGATGTTCATAACATTTCGCATGATAAATGAATCTCCGAGCATCAATTACACGCACCCGTCTCACAATTTCGTGTTATTACAAATTATTTACTAATTTTACTGGCGTTGAAATTGTATCTGACATTGTTTACGAATTTATGTGAGGCTTTGAAATTTAATTATATCCACATCCTCACATTAGTGGAAGCTCATGTTGCTGCCTGTTTATCCTATGTTTATCTTCCTTTACTTCTACTCTTTCCTACTTTATTAAAAATCTTTATCAGGTGCGCCAACACGAGCGTTTGTTTGGAGTACTACTGGCACATGAGGTGGAGACCGCTGCCAACGCGGCTGGCAGCGAGGAGGAGAGTGCCAGTGCCTGGGAGGGAGAGCTGTGTGGGGCTGCACAGACCCTGCTTCACCAACACGCTGTACAGGGCGACATGAGCACCCTGCAAGCTGCCGTAGCTCGCTTCGCGGCCGCCTGCCGCCTCAATAGCGATGCTCCTCTTGATCCTAAGTAAGTTGAAGCCCATAGTCCATACTTTGTAACCACATATGTACCTACGAGTATGTAAGTATTTTGTACAGAATTGCTGAAGGCTTCATTGTTTTGATATTTAGGAGAAAAACGGCGGCTTAACGTCACGCTTGATTTATTACCGTAACAAATTAAGAAGATTATTATTAAACTATATTCTCGAGGAATAAACTTTGTAAATTAGAATAGGTAAACAAACCCTAATCTTAATACAAAGGCAACAAAATAAATACTCAACTTATTTACTGACGCAAATTCTCTGAGATTTCAGATGTAAACAACTCCACTAGAATAATTAAATCAGGATGTAACTCAATACTTACTAAGCAACAAGCTCAATACAATGGAGTTTCTTGCTCAAGGGTATTATAATTATCTTGAAAATGCATAGGGCTTTCTCGTCAAGAACAGTTTTCCTAGAAACTTTCACACTAGTACTTTCATTAAATTATATTATACCTTCAATCTGATTAAAATAGAAATTGATCTCAGCGACTTCCACTTTCTTTAAGGAAATTTTACTTACTACTCGAACTACCTGAACTAAACTTACGAGTAACGACTGAAATACATCATGTTTAGTCCTCCTCAGCTCCCTAATGTAAACCTGTTAACAGGTACATGTATAAGCTGCTGTCGGAGCTTGAGAAAGCTTGGTGTGCGAGCGAGGGTGTCGGAGGTCCGGACTCGTGTAGTGTGGGGGTCTCTCGCGACGAGCAGCGGTGGCTGGCTGACTGCTTCGGGGAGTTCGTGGACCGCGCACTTCATCAACTGAGGCTTCACCGGGACCTGTACCCTGTTCTGCATCACCTCAGCTTGAACAAGTACGCATCATAAAAATTTATCATCTGTTTTATATTTGAAATTGTTTTCTTTTTATTAAGTTAGTTTTATTTTATTTAGTTTTAATATTGTTAAATGGATTAATTACAAAAAAGTTTTCAGTTAAAAAAAATCTGTTTTATTAAAAGAAAATATGCCTACTTATTGTACTGTGTAGGCTATCTTCGAAGTGAGCAAAACGCAAGCCTAACAAGTAAAAAGTGTAATTGAAAACATAAAACAACGATGAATTAATTTTAAAGTACTCGTAGTTAAATATTAGCTCGTGATATGTGGTTGCTTATTAATCTGGGAAATAATTTGACCAAACACCGTTATGAGGCCGTTGGGAAATTTACTTATTAGGGTAAATTGCGTAGTGTAAAATGTTAGACTTCGTGTAGGCTCGGGATAATGTTTCTACTACATTTATTACCTTAATTAACAAATAACACAAACCTAAATTACACGAATAACATTTTGCTACTTAATTACACGAATAACCTTACACAAGTATACCTATGCATAGATTTGTAGATACCATTTTAAACTGAAAATACCATTGAAAATATTGATTCTAGGTTATATTTTTGCGAGATTGATCTAATAAACTAGCCAGAATAGATGAAACTAAGCCAATTAAATAAAATATCGAAATGTTACTGCCTTTAACAGGAAATGAAAACCGCAGAGCTTTAAAAGGTTTATTTGGTATACTTTACCACATCATAGCTGCAAAAGCATATAATGTTTCACCTTTTCATGTTTCATATTTATTCCGTTTTGTGTTATTTTATTACTTCGCATAACGAATTTGTTTAACCTATGAACTTTGTTTTAAACTCAGTTTATAGGTAAGTTAAAAGTGGTTTTTAAATACAGAATGATTTAACAAATTTCTAACATTTCAGTTTGATTTTGGTAATCATATTTTATATCTACAGTATGTTATACTGTGCACGCGACTACACATTTTTAATTAATTTAACTAAAATTAATAAATGTTAATTTTAAGAACCTAACAATAAAATATATTGTAACAGGTTGGAACATCTCCTACGCTGTCTCAACCAAGTGTCACAAATGAAAGCCTTCTGGCGATGCTGCCCTTTCAAGAACGAAATCAGGTTAGTATCAACTTAAAGATTAACCCTTTTAATAGGGTTAAAGGAAATTTTGATACCGCAATTAAACGCTCCTAAAGCTTCGGGTGTTTATACAAATTTATCTGCGACTCTGTAGGGCAGATTGAATCAACTTTCACTTAAATTACCATTAAATATTTATGACTATGTCAGCTCTGCTGCTTTGCCGACATTTCACCCACTTATATCCGGTTTCATCGCATACAGTTGAATTTGAAAAGGGTCATAAGCTCATATGAATGAAAGAAGTACGTTCGACTTAGTTTTGTTCTAATTGTATTAAAACATAATCTCCTTTTGCTCTTTTTTATTGTTATACTACTAGTACCTACTTGTAGGTACGTAAAGATTTCTCCTGACGATACGCAGGGCTGCGAAGCGTGATATATTCAGCATATTATTTTATTATAGTCAGTATACATTTTAGTCGCCTTCGCTATGCAATCGTTATAACGTTTGCGTGTTTACTAAGTTCTCAATTTTAATCTACGTTTTTCTTATGTATCTATCTGAATGTTACACACCATGTCTATTTGTCTATTGATCGGAACAGTGTATAATTATAACGCTTTTATATTCTTTTCTGCCATTACCCTTAATTACCTTACTGTTGAGCGTTATACAAAACAAACAGTCATAAATCACATGTACTGCACATTAGCGTTGTTTACAATGGTTTATGTACCTACTTACACGTAGACTGGAACTATACGAGTAGAATAAATAACTTCAATATTTTTGTTTATCTATACTAATATTATAAAGCTGAAGAGTTTGTTTGTTTGTTTGAACGCGCTAATCTCAGGAACTACTG
>DWOF01000455.1:0-10099 GCA_018250795.1 Clito sp. Burns02 | reverse complement strand
AAAAACAGTTGTGTACAGGATTGAGACGTATCTCAGCTCAATTCATTTACCTACTTTTATTTTTATCGGGTTTTTAGTAGTTACGGTTATATTTTTATAGCTTTTTCATACAGTAGCAAGCCATTTGCGCACTTTATACTAAGAAATAGGTACCTATTCTTATATTTTTTCTTAATCCCCGATCCGTTGATGGGATTCTTCGTTGTTTAAAACTTTTGTAATGGAATGGATGTAGATTTTCGTTAAAATAGAATAATGAGGGCGCCAGAAAAGTGAAATCTTTCTTTTGTAACTTTTTGCATTTTCAAGCGAAAAAGTTAGCAACTTATCAAAACTGTTAGAAACAGAGATTCCCCGACTGATCACTTGAGAATAAAAGTTTTGGCGAAGTCTGTAAAAAAAAGAAAATTGAGAATAAAGAAATTTCTGCTCACTACTTATTGGAAGAACCTAATCCGAAATACTTTAAGATAAAGCGGGGATTATTTTATTAAACTCAAAGTTATGACCAATTAAGCTAATCGAAAGCTTTTGGTGTGACATACGAGTAAAAGATATAGGTTTCTACCTAGGCTACCTATGCACTGTGCAGTATGCATTGGCTGAAAATAAAAAGATGATTGGTTTCATAATTGCATTGCAGTTTACGTCTTAAACGATAAATTATTACCTCTATTAGTTATGTAACCTAATCTGCGCGTGAGACTCGAAGCATAATAGTATTACCTACCTACTCGTAACTAAAGAAAATGTAAAGCCGGTAACCTACGAGTAACTTATCCATGTATTGACTGACAACAGAAGAGAAATCTTGTGATATCTAATGTTGGTACCTAGGTACGCACATAAATGAACAGTTAAGTATAGGTACCTCCTATTGTTTCTCTAACATATGCTACTAGCTAAACCGGCAGGCTCCAACTCCTAGGGAATTTGACTCTCCAATCTTAATTGTTTCCACGTACGTATTTTAATTAAGATGTACGTACCTTCGGGAGGTGATCGTTTCCTCTATGTACTTAGTAGTCGGTACCTACCTCTGGACATAAGGAACTTTAGAGGTAGAGACAAATACGCAATACCTACTTACCTAGTTACTTAAAATTACTGTACGGTATAAGCTTGATAGAGAAAAGACAGACAAAAAGGACTTTTAAGAGCAAGATGCTGCACCGCAAGATTAATAATAATTAGCATGAGCTTTGTAAAGGGGATGAGGCCGTTTTCAACAAAGGCTGCGATGCCAGACGTTCTCAACGATCTACCTGCATTAACACCTGTCGCTGGGACCGAAACTCTGGCTGTGTTATTTTAAGCAGTCCCGAAACTTCGGTTTTATAAAATACCTACCTTTTGATAAATAGGTATGTTCCATGCACTTGCAATAAGTATTAAGGTACAATATCGTAGGTTGTACGTTGTACGTTGGACAGTTTTTCAGGTACGAGTATGTGCGATGTTTAAATGACCTCAGACCTCATTCCCTCTCTGAACAACCCTTTACTGATTTTTCTTATGCTTATCGACGTCAGATAACTACTTGTAACTTAATTGTATGCCTAGATAATATTAATAAATAACACATTAATTTTTAGAAAAGTTTGTATTTTAACTTACACACACATATTACCTACCTCTAGTTATATTACACATTATTTAACATAGACTTAACTAGAACTTTAGCTAAAGGAGACCTCTAAGTCCCTCTATCATTAATAGAAAATTATAAACAGCAATTTTTTGCTTATATGTAGTTGCAAGCTAAACTAGATTTCTTACCTGTTAGCAATAGCAGGATTAATCGCCGCATGTTGATGACTGCTGCTCAACGGTCTAGATCGGAAATGTTTACGCGGGGGCCATAGCCGTAGTTCTTTCGTTAATTTTCTAAGGACAATGTTTACGCGACTCAGCTGACTTCCTCGCCCGTACGTTGCCAATCAACCACACACTCGCGCACTGCGGGTCCCGCACGCTGCAGTGTCAACGGCCACAAGCTTACGAGAAAAACTAGACACTGGCGAAAGCTGTCCTCTCAGGATTAAGGGATACCGCCCTCGGTCGCAAGGTGGCCTTCGATTCGGCTACTCATTCATCTTACAAAAATTAAACGAGCAAGCTAACTGACAGATCTGTTCTGTGATGAAAACATCACACATGGCTCGAGCAGCGTACGAAGCTACGTCGCGCGCGATCGCAGCGCACGGCGGCCGACTCGCGAGTTGCGTTGCCTGAGCGGGCCGGCGGCGGCGGGGGCCGGGGCGCGCCTGCGCTCCTCACCCGCTCCGCACCACCTACAGTATTGACCGACGACGCCTCCTTCCCACATTGAACATCCTTAATAGGTACTACGAATTCTTCTTTGAAAAATCCCCTAATTCCTTCTCGCCGATTGCGATACGCCACGTGCAAGTTTCGCAAAAATAGATCCGGCTTAAATTTTTTAGCTCTAAGTACCTAGTTTCGCCATATCTACCAATGTTGCTTTTTGAAATTGGAATATAGGTACTTGGTCGCTGCAGAAAATGTATCTATCTTAAGTTATTTTATTATCTACATAGGTCCTACCTACTACGTTTAAAAACCTACCATTCGTTCTAAATTCAAATTTAAACGTTAGTGTATGCAGTTCCACCTCATTCTGCTTATACCTAGGTATACGTTATTAGTTGGTACCTAAGATCTTAATTAAGTACCTACCTAGGTACCACTTGATACTAAGATAAAATAGTTGATCACATCTTCATCTAGCTCGAGGGTTTCATTCGAGAATAAGCTAAAACGTCGGCATTGATCTAATTGTAGCCTAACGCCCAACAGCCTACGGAGTTCGCAATTACTGACGTCAGAATATACCACTTTATGCCAATTGCTGTAGCGCAGCCAAATCATAAAGCAAAGCATGGTAAGTACTTGCTTAATTTGAACTGGCAGCCTTGGTATTTGGCAAAAGATTACTAAGTAACCACGCTTCATTTACAGAAATGTATGTCGTGACCCTTATACAGATTAGTTCATCTTTTAATCTAGATGTGCTAAGAAGTTCGAAAAAACTAAGTGCCTACTTACCTACTTATTATAACGAGCTCTATATAAATTTTATTATTCCACTAGTGTAGGTACCTCTTCTGAGCTGAAAAATGGTTTGGCAAAGTTCAACGACAATAATTGAAATTGAAAAGTGTTTCTAGCTATTCATGAGAAGGGGAACTCCAATGGATTTAGTGGTTAGATGGGGGATGTTGCCGGAGATTGCATCAGAAAGTTTTAGGTACTGGTGTGTGGTCTACAAAGGACCAAAAATTATGTGGATACCCTGTATGAATATCCATGGGTAGCACAATAGCACCCACATTAACATCAAGTGGCCTGCGCGCTCGTTTGCTGCTCTACTGGCATAAAAACGAAGCCAAAGTATCATCAGGTAGGTAGCTATAGCTACTAGGTGTCTACGTACTTAAAAAAAATTCAAGCTTTTATTTGGAACCATTCTCACATCCACATTAACGATCACCTGACCTCAAAATGACGGCAAATAGTCTATCGCAAAGCGACCGAAAAGACCTTGTCCTAAAAGCCTCGCATTCGAACTATGTACTCTATATATGAAAGCTTTCAAAGTAGGCATCTACTGAAAAATTCCCACATAATTGTTTGTTCCAATTGTCTTCCATGAGAGGCATTTTTTATATGCAAATATAGGTCAAAGTTGAGAACAAAAGTCCAGCCAGCTAACATAAATATCTAGAACAATATTTATTTTATATGGTAGGTTCTTGGTATTAGGTTGTTACTGTTAATTTTTTATCTATAAAATTAGGATTTCATAGAGTTTCCTAGACTGTTTCTTTGTAGTTAAACAGAGGATAATGCATACTTTCTTTACACGCCTACATAACAGGAGAGGCCTCTAGGTTATCAAATACTGCGTTCTTAGGAGTGTCCATGTGTAGTTTTTAAAAAACGCGCACTTTATACGCGCCTACATTTACGTAACGAAATCGAGCAAAGGCATAGAAAACATTGCCATCTTGCGGATTTTCAGATTTATTTACATAAGAATAAAGTGGTGCCCTCAATGCAAACTCCTATTCCATCTATTTCAATTTGACAACAATAAACATTAACTGAAAATGTCGCAAGATGGCGTATTTATTTATATGTAGTTGAAATAGGCGTTTCAAAAATATGTAATTGTTAAACGCGCCAAATTACGTTTAATTAAGTTGTGAAGCCCTACTATGACTTTAAAATAATACAAAGAGTCGATAGATTACATTTTTTTATTTTGATACTCTTCTACAAACTTAACAATAAAACTAAAGCTTTAGAACAATAAAAATCTAAATTAACTCTGTGCCACAGGTATGGCCTCCTTTACTAATTTAAGTTTCGCCCAGTGTTGTATGTACTGCTTACGAATTTCTAATGCAATCACTGCAGCCGCCATGCCTGTGTTTAAACTGTCAACACCTCTTTGTAGTGGAATATTTAACCTTATCCCGTTTCTGCTTTCTGCCAGTCTAAAAATAAAGAAATGTTTTACATTAACTATAGTAATATCTGTAAGCTATAGTAACATAGTATTATACATTTACAGGTATCTTAATTTTGATTAGAGTACATTAAACTGTCATGAAAAGTAATATAACACTGTTTAATAACTAACCTGTAGCTATCTGAACTGATTCCTTCAGTCTCTCCGCCTATTATCAAAGTAATATGCTTAAGCTGTGCAAAATCTACAGCATAGTATGGTACCACAGGTATATGACTGTCAACATCAGAATTATCGGCTGTCTCTGGATAATCAACCTTTGCATTACTATCAGCAATAAATAGGGAGGTTTCTTTTGATAGTAACTTGGGCATTTCATCCCAGTCAACTGAAGTGTAAATAGGTTGTCTGAAGTGGGCTCCAGCTGCACTTCTAATGACTTTGGGATCCCATAAGTCCACACACCCTGAAATAATAAATTAATACATATGTTTAACAACTCTTAACAACATCCACAATAATACTTGAGCTCTTATTATGGTGGCCTGAAAGCCCATTTGCTACTCTAAGAAAATAAAGTATGGAAATAATTTCTTCAACTACTTGCCTTTGCTTAAGAAAACCTTGTCACAGCCTGCACCAACTGCAGCTCGGAGGATTGCTCCTAAATTTCCTGGAACCCTTATATTGTCGCAGATAATTTCAAGTGGAATTGGTTTTGATTGCCTCTTTATGTTTTCTACTGATGGTGTTTCAAAAATACCTGGAACAAGTAAGTAGCATAAAAGAAATCTTTAAATACTTTTTCAGAGATTGACGATCTCTTAGAATGATCAGGAATTCAAGTTAAAGAGGCACTTAAAAAGGTAAATTGAATAAGATATGTTATTACACTTATTATGCTATTATTTACCATAAATCCCAGTTGCTGTCTCTACATCTGACCATAACTCTAATTCTTTATATGGCACTTTATATATAAGAACTCCAGTTTTGGGAAGAAATGCTCTTAGTTTATTCAAGTCTTCCAAGCGGCTAAAGAAGATGTACTTCAAGGCACAATTTGCTTCAAGACCATCAACAATTAAACGCCATCCTTCAACTAGCATCTGTTCTGCATTCTGACGTCCTTTCTTTGATTTCAGTTTGACCAATAATGTGATGAAAAGTTAATATTTAAATTCAAGATTGCTGTATAGACAATATAATAATAGTAGTATAGAGACATTAGAATAAAACCTTTAAAGTGTTTTACCTTACTCTTCCATCATTATCATTTAATTTTTCATAAATTATTTCATCATTCTCATCAAATACTTTTTTCTGACTGAGATAAAACTTTTTTTTCTTTAATTTTACTTCTCTTTTTTGTTTAATTTCTGCGACTTTTTCAGAAGTGAACGCTGGTACAGTTTCACGAATATTGCTTTCTTCGACATTTACCGGTTTTTGTTTCGATTTATCAAACGTACCGGGATCGAGATCAATGACCTTCTCCTTTTTTAAATTAACATTTGTAGTCGGCTCGAATGGTAAAATAACTTTAGCTGGATTTCTGTGCATCCACCTTCCATATAACCTCACATGTTGAGTCGCTATTTGATGATTACAAATCTTAATCGTTCGAGTGAACACATTATAAATGTTTCTCGACATTTTAGAAATCAATTCAATCTATACAACAGAAGATTAATTTAAGCTATTATATTGCAGTTCTTTTTTTTGTTAACTTTTAAGTTTTTTCACTTTTAAATCATAACAAACACTTGGTCTTCGAATGACAGTTGTGACTGTTGTGGTGTAGTTTCAAACTTATCAAAGTGACAATAACGTCATTTTGACACAACACTCATTGATTTGTATGATTTGCAAGGATGATTAATTTGTATTGTTTCATACATTATTTTCTATTACCAAAAGACATTAAAAGGTAATAAAAAAAACAATACTTTAATTTATTTTTACAGATCTAAAGTTTAATACTTTTAATTTGATATAATCGTTTCATTAAGTATAAATGAGAAAGTAAAGAAATTGCTTATTTGTTCTATCCAACCTAAAATGATTTTAATTTAAAAATTGAAATCGATTACATTTACACTTCATATTGGACATTATGGACATGACGTGTCGTTTTGGGTACGGCTCTTTGACTTATTCGTTGTGGCTCTTGATTCGACGAAATCGATGCATTTTATCATCTATGGTCTGATGTGTCTGTAGTCTGTTCGACACCGACAGTATTTGACAGTAATAATCTGTGGATCGTTTCGTCAGTCGTCAGCTGAAAATTGTAGTATTTATGCGTATTACGGTGTTTATTTTTATATTGGAAAAATACCAAGTACCAAGCGTTAGACAAAATGGCAACAGGAGTAAAACCTCGTGATGAAGATACACAACTTACAAGAACCGAACTTGAAGCTATACAAGACGCCATGAAGAGCAAGAAGTTTCGAGAAATGCTCAGCGAGTACTGCGAAGAAGTACGTGACCCGGCGAACCAAGCAATCTATCAAAAAGAAATGACCCAACTAGAGAAGGAACGTGGCTATGATATAACGTTCATTAATCCTAAGGGAGGTTATGTTATTAAAACAAGCGTCGCTGGCGACAGGAAAGCGTTTATAAACATCTGTAGCAACGAAAATGTCGGCAAACCGTCATGCAGCGTTGAAGAGGTAAACGGTCAGAAAGGTATGAACTGGCAGTTACCGTATTCAATAATCCCACCAAGAGAAGACTATAATAACAAAAAGGAACGTTGTGTGGTTTACGACGTGGTGTTCCATCCGGACACCATCAGGATGGCAGAGGTTAACAAGCGGTTTCGAGAAATCGTAAACAAGACCGCGCTTGACGGTTTACAAAAGACTTACAATATTCATTTAGATAGTAATAACTTTCGGTTTCCTAAGTCACATTATAAGGGAATGGCAATACCTGCTGTTATCAGAAAAGAAGATCCAAACTACAAACCACCTACTATTGATGATGAAGAATCTGAGAATATTTCTCCAGATTTGCTAGAAAAACTATACCCACAACATACATATAGTAAAAACGAGGAGACTAATAACACAACAGATTCTGAACCTCGACAACAGAAACGAAAAACAAAAAATAAACAATTCACACATGCTACTGACAATGGTTATACAGTTCCCAAATATATAATTAAGCAGCAAAAAGACATTGACTTTCAAGATTACACTTATCACAAAGACAGTAAACAGTATACAGCCATCCCAAGCAAAATTATTGTTGAAATTAATTTGCCACTGTTATCGTCAACTCGGGATTGCATTTTGGACGTCCGAGAAAAGGATTTAAGTCTAGTCTCTGAAAAACCAGCTAAATACAAACTTAACATTACCCTCCCCTATGCAGTAGATGAAGAAAGTGGTAATGCCAAGTTTGATAAGTCAAAACATACATTATTTGTAACTCTGCCTGTGATTAAGAAAAACAATAGAAATGATAACATAAACACATTGAGATTAGACAGTGGAGTAGAGAGTGAAGAGAATTCTGGTTCTCAAAGTGAAGAAGAATCAAGAGACTTAATTGTAGAATTGCAGTCTACTGATTCTGAAACTGCTTCACCATTGCCTGCTTTGGAGAGTAAAAATCCATCTGAAGAGTTCTTATTACCATCTATTGGCTACACACTGCCTACATACACCCATAATGTATTGGATGATATTGTTGCATTCACCTTCCATGTCAAAAACACAGAACCAGACTCTGTTAAGGTTAAATATGAGGACAATAAAGTTTTCATCAAGTTCACATCACTTGGATCAGGATTTGTACCAGTCCACTATGCAGCACTTCTAGTCTTTAATAATACCAACTTTGCAAGTACTGAAGCTGAGGCTTGGGACAATAACGTCATTTTGCAACTGGAAGTTGTAGGAGACTTACCACTTTCTTTCCAAATTGGCTTGAGTGAAGTTGACTTGAAAGAAGAACCCTTTGATATTCCTCAGGAAAGAAAATCTCTGAAAGAGGATAAGGATGTTGCAGAAACTACAAATGAAGAACCCTTGCCAGTAGTAGAAGTCACCAATTTGGGAACTGAAACTAACATTGTTGTCTCCTCAAATTCTAGTAAATATGAAGAGTATTCTGTAGAAAAAGAACCCGACATAGTATGGACTGAAACAAGTACTGATAATGGAGCTAAGAGTATACTGCGGAAACCCATGGCAATGATGCGTAGCTTCTCAGAATCCAGTGTGGGTGATGTTGCGTCATCCATGGACTACATTAGTTCTGACTGCATTCCAGAGGAATCTAGCTTGAAGAAAAGCGTAAGGTTTAGTGACGTCATTGCAAGACAATTTTACAGGTGAGGAAAACTACTAGCAAATGTTTTTTACCATAAGGTAAACAAGTTGATGTTAAGTACTGATAAGTGGTCATCACCTTTTATAGACATTGCTAAATTAGAGGTGTTTAATATGGCAGTATTAAACTCTTGGAAGTATGAATGATTTAATAATATAAATTCTTTTAAATTTCAGGTACAACTCATCCATAGAAGGTCAGAAAAAGAAAAACCAACGCAAAAAAAGCAAAAAACGTAATCTGGAAAGGCGTAAAAGTGAAAGTGAAGCAGAAGATGAAACTATGTCCAATGATGAAAAGGTATCAATTGAATTAACAATAAAAATTATTTTGTATACACAGGTGTAAAATGAGAGCATTATACAAAAGAATTGTTAAGTCAAAACATAATGGATTATATTCTTGTTAATCAACATGTTATTAATGTACATTTACTATAAGGGTATAATTCGTTACTTCAGAAATTGTGGCTTACAAAAAAGATAAATTATAAGTACCTTATCTAGTGACCAGTGAAGCTAATGATAACATTATTTTTTTCAGAACTCCAAACCAAGGTTGAAGTCTGTTTTGAAGCAAAGACGTGACAGTGGCCTTGCTGATACCTCTGATGCGGAAAACGATTGCAAAAACGTGACTATGAATGGATCATCATACAATTCAGCAGATTACACCGATGAAAATGCCAATGAAAATTATGATAGCTGTAACGAAAGTAAAATAGATATAGAAAATGGAAATACAAGAGGTGCTACTCAAAGCTTACCCATTGCTTCCAAACCATTGAAGAAGAGTAAAAAGGGTGATCCAATTACCTGTGATAATATCAAACATAACACTGACCTTTACAATCCCGAGAAATTAAACAAGGGACAATATTTGGAAGTAGCTTTTAAAAATGATCTCATATTTGATTTAGACATGTGAGATTTGCCATTTGTGAATATAATTCATCTTGAATATTATTAGCATTATGTTGTGTTGATGTCATAGTGCATTAAGTTTTTGTTGTTTGTGTAGTTACTGATTAGTGAGGCAACGAATAAAAATACAGTTTGCTAGTAATTGAATACAAGTCCTACTTTCTATAATACTATTATGAAAGTAGTTCTTAAAGACATACATACAATTATTTCTATTCGTTGTTTCACTATTAGTGACAAGTTTATTCTCCTTTAATATTCCTTTTATGTTTGTAAACTAGAATATATTTCTTCTACGTTTTAATTTTTTCCTAATTGAAGAGAG
>DWOF01000454.1:0-10104 GCA_018250795.1 Clito sp. Burns02 | reverse complement strand
TGGAAAATTTTTATAATATTTTTGTAATGTGTAAGTCCTAACTCATAATGTAAATAACACTAAGAACACAAAATTGCCTAAGAAACAGATACCTATAATTATTTTTTGCAATATTTTCAAAGGAAATATACAAAAACCCAAGATAAAAAACTGAATTTACTCGCAAGATTTTCTTATAAAATTTTCACAGTTTTGAAAGACTTGAGCAAAAGAGTTTCATTATAATAAGTATTCTTCGCTCGCCCCGGTATTACGCCGCAGCATTACAGAAAAATACTTTAATAAGGCGCCTGACACGACTGCAATTGGATTCTTTACATATTTGTAAGATAAAATTGAAAGGAAAAAAGTACAGGAGTTTTAATTAAAATTTTAATTTGTCCCCCGTTTTTATATCCCATTCGTAGCTCGACGTAATTTATTACTTTTCATTTATAATGTTAAGAGTAACAAAGTAACAGAGCCTATTTGTGGAACTCTACCAATACTGGATAAAGGACCAAAAATAGGCCTGGAGCATAATACTTTAAATTAATACGAATTGATTAAAGGAGGTCTAACTAAAGGTAGCCAATTGAAGAATAGTAATTTCTTTGTTAACATAAAGGTTTACAAAATTAGTTCATACCTTGGTAGCAAGAGATATGCTGACAGGATATCCTCATACATTCTACTCCGTTGCCAGTGAAGCCACTGGGGCATTGACCACATCTATATCCACCATTAGGCAAGTCTTGGCAAGGCACACCTATCACAAAAATAAGAAGTTAATTTTTCTTAAGAAAACACTTTAGAATAAAATTCAACCAATTCATCTCCAAAACAGACAGACCACTAGTCAGTTGTATTATGAGAAAAGAGATAGAAAGGGGTACTTACGTCCTCCAAAGCACGGGTTAGAACTGCAAGCTGAGTGGCAAGTTTGGCCATCGCTGGTCTGCCGTCCGGGACACCTCTCACAACGGAAACCTTGTTCAGTGTCCACACAGTACTCCGCTAAAAATATATTATTTCTTTAAGTGAACAGAACTACCAACGAGGTAGCAGGCCACTTGTTGCTACCGTATAACATTGTTTTAGCTGTAATAAGAACAAAAATAAGGTTTTGTATTAATTTAAACTTACTTTGTGTACATGGTCGTCGATTGCAAGGTATGGGTCTGCATCTACGGCCATCGCCTTCCGTGCCTCGTGGGCAAGGCCCGCATTCGAATCCCGTTGCAGTGTCGCGACACGTCACGCCTGTTGAGGGTACTCGTAAAATATTCTAGGAACCTTATTATAACCACTAACTCTACTCACGATTTTAAACGAGTTTAAAATTTTTCCTAGCCAATATGCCGACTTTCTTTAATTTTAAAGCTATTAAAGTATTCAATGTTGACTTAGGTCAAAACTATGACCTAAGTAAACAATACATGTTCTATTCTATTTAGCATTCACAAAATGTATGTTTTTAATCCAAGAATGTAAACTTACCTCTAAATTACAAATTTGGTTGCTCGGTAGTGCCCACGCCAAGTTCAAGAACACAAATAAATTTTTCATCGTAACAACATAGAAACTTGTTTGGAATTCAATGTAGCGTGCTTGGAAGCAATTAGGTAGCAATGTCTAATAGAGTACTGTGGGTAGGCCATTAAATTCTATTAAAATGTGATTTGCATTTGGCGTGGGCGTCGGTTTATGTGTGACATACTTGGACTTATTAACCGATTCATCCACTCAAAAAAAAATAGTTACAGGGCGAACTATATATCTTTTACCACTTAATAGGTACTAATACTACTCCACTCATTTCTTAAACTTATTTCTTAAGCCTAAACTTTGAATAACAGAGTTTCTGTTGACCCGTCGACCATATAAAATAAAAAATGAAAACGACCCATTCAATTATGATCAGATAGCTCCTTATAAGGTCCGTCAAGGTGAATCAAGCAAACATTCCGAGAAAGGACGTGGGCGCAACCGAAACTCTGTACTGCATAAAGGGATATAAATAAAACGCGAATGTACTCACTAAACCTTTAATTACTACCCACACTCTCATACAAACGTTGCTTGATTTACCTTCACTATAGTAGATGTTAGAAACGACAGTGCGATGTTAGTTCACTTTGATTACAATAAGTTAAAAGATGGCAGAGTGAAATAAAAAGGTTGCGTTTTGAATAAGACGAACAAAGTTGAAAAAATCGACCAAAATTTTTTTTCAACAACGTTTTTCTTTTTAAGAAATATAAGTAATTTTTGTTAGTCTTATTAAAACTGGACTAAAAATAGTTCACCCTCTAATCCATAACGATGTTAAAACTATTTCAGATACAATTAATGATTTAGCAACACTATCACATGGCTATGACTAATAACTTATGGTTAAATATGGATTTTGGTACGATGGTTATGTGAGTAATGATTAATAACCAGGGTAACATGAAGAGCCGGAACATCTCTCCACGGGCGGGGATTGAACCCGGGAACAGCAGTGACGGAGCTCGTTGCGAAGACTTTCGACGGTTTGACGAAGAAGCTTCAATTGCCGTATGATTTGATCTAGGACAGGAAACAAAAGTTAAATAAGAAATCATATTCAGTCAATGATCGATTAAAATCGAAACAAAACCGAATTTGCTTAGAACTTTAACGTGACTCCTTAAGGAATTATTTGCTTACCATCACAAGATTCAATATCTGAAGATGGAATGTCTCCTCTTTGCGTAGTAGGCTGAGGCAACACCTCGTTCGGATCATTGTAGTTCCTATAGTCATCTCCTTGCATTTCTTCCTCACGTTTCAGTCTAGCTTCCTTTGCCATGAAATCCTTAACTTCTTCGACATCGGAATCGACAGTAACAAGGGTGGGAGGTTGGAGATTATCATTGCTACAACTTAGGGAATGCAAGGCACCTTTCTCAGATGCGTAAACTTCTATAGGGGCGTGTTCTTCGTGATACTAGAATAAGGTTAAACAAAAATCATTAAGGTACTCTAAACATAGTTAAACAAAATAATATTACACGTAATCATAGCACAGGCTAATTAGACTGTAGACTTGCAATACTAAGTAAAAAATTTATAAGTGTACCTAATGATCTTACCAATTTCAATTTCTGGTGCGCTAAATGTTTGAGAACATCGAATCTGCCGGACATGTCATGCCAGTGTAGGGGTCTGCAAGCGACGTACAGTTTTATCCTGTCTGGAGCGATCACCAGAATCAGAGTTCCCTTAGGATGGGCACCTAGACCCCAGGATACTGACTTTAGGTGACCTCCACTTAAGCTTTCAAGGGACACTGTTGAGTAAAGACAAAGTTTTAGAAACAAGTAGCGCACTTTGAATGTTAGGCGTCTTTGCAATTGGATGTTTCTTACCTTTATTAGCTTTAGAATTGTAGTAAAGAGAGATAGCATCGTCTTCACTGGATTTCGCGTGCAACAGTTCTTCTCTCCTCGCGCCCTTTATATGAGGACCTCGGATAACTATAGCCATCTCGCCAACATCATCACGAGCTGACTGCGCAGCTGCTATCACGTCACTTGTTGCCTCTGAAATTATTATAAAAAAGTTACGAGAATCAAAGAAGTAGATATACATAAAGTCTGTCTCAAATCAAGTTGTACAAGGTAAGCAGATGCCGTGACCATCCATGTCACCAATACTTTGTCCAAAAAGAAAGGATTTAAGTAATCCTTTCTTTTTGGACAAAGTAAGAAAAAATACAAACAATAGATCTTTTGTCTCAGTTTTTGCTTTCGAATATAATCTAAATGTAAATACCTAAGGTCTTTAACCTCTCCTATCTTTGAATATAAATACTAACTACCTAAAATACTTTTTTAAAATAATAAATGCGCAAAGAAGTTCAAATTCAAGTAGGAATTGCTTGAGGAAGATCCGTCTGTAGGTACCTACTCTGAGAGACAGACTCTGTAGAGAAATCTACAAATTGATATCTCGGTAGTACCTACAGCATACTTTATTTTGTTGTTGGGTTTTTAAAATCATTAATATGATTAAAATCTGCCATAAAAAAATTAAATACGTTTATTGTACTTAAAGAAGAAATTCTAAGTATATCTAATGTCATAAGTTCACCAGATATCTGACGGTCGGAGCAGAATTCGTGAATCGTTGATAAGAGTGCTTCAACCTACTGAACTGTTGAGATAGTACGGACGTGATTATGTTGTTGCTAAATCGATCCTAGGGTCATTTCGTAATTATTAAAACAATATGTTGTTTTGTTAAATATTACTATTAATATCAGTCTTTCCGTGACGATCTAGTTTTTATAAAGTCTGCTATTCACGACCTATCCTATTTTTTTTTTATTGAAAATCAAAGAAAAACTTATATGTAGTACAAAAACAAGGCAAAAGGAGGCGACTCAGCCTTGCCCCTCTATATCTAGTCTACTTTTAAAAACTGCTTCTCTTTTTTGATCATATTGGGGTTGAGAGGTGGCTATTTCAAGCCGCGCTGACACAGTGCATGGCTTGACTCATCCTTCCAGACTTAAGACAAGCAATTTGTATTGATATTCCAAGTTATCATCGTTAAGGTATTAATTTATCTCTACCTACTGTAATAAAAGTTAGAAATAAAGTTACGTTTGTTTACCGTTTACAATTATCATAAGTACCTACCTACAAACGAGTTAGAACTTAGGTAGGTACCTACATGGAACATACGATTTTTCCTTTAGTCGGTAGAAATAATTTCGAGTGTTTCTATCATTTCATTATAATGGCATCCAAGCATTTAACTTTGAATTTTATTTCACTTTAAAACTAATAACTTAGCAGTTTCCAACCATTAAACTAAATTTTATCGCTCCTTGCCAGACAATCTACGACATTAGTGATCCATTTCAACTTGAAAGGGGAATCGTAATTAATTGGAAACAACATTTGGTGTCAGTCACGAGGAACTAAAACAAAACGACGCGGCGAGAGATGTCGCGGTCAGGAATAGCTGCGGATGTCGAACCCTACAAAGTAAAACATGCAGAAATCTTGCGTCACTAACTTCCAAACGGAATTGTTTAAATATAGGTACCTACATAGAGAGAAGAAATAGATTTGTGCTTGTTACTATCATTAAGATTTAATGATAGTTACAAGTACAGGTGGGGTGCTGTCGATTAGGGAGGCCTATGTCCAGCAGTGGACAACGAGGGGCTAACAGACGGACAGACGGACAAGGCTAAGAAAGATAAGAAAAGAAAAGCTAAGACAGGGCTGCTTTGCTGCTAAATTTTCTCTGAACCACACAATAGGTATTCTAGGTCCTAGATGTTATAACTGCTTCAAATGATGGTAAGTACCTATACATTTTATAAAAAAAATGGTTTACGTATATTGAGTATGGGTACTCTTAATATAATGTACTTACTCAGATACTAATAAAAACTTTTGGCATAAAGAGCGACCGCGACAAGGGAGCATCTGCGGCCTTTAATATCGAAAGTATCGGTGCAAGTTAAATTTACACAACTTTTTATATGACACGTCGAGGATAAGATATAAAAATATCTACTAACACAATATGAATTAGGGTTAGGTATAATCCAAGGCATACTAATGGTTAGTTGACTCTAAACAAGATAAGCTTACTTCTTATGCATTACGTCAATCCAAAGCTTTGCCGAAGATTATTAAAAAAAGATACGGCGCCTACACCCTAAACCAATTTCCTTCTATACCCCCTGTCATATACCTCCAACCGAGATAAAAAAATTGCGATCGTTTATAAAATGTAAACGGTAAAGAGGCGCCGTGTCTGTAACGGGCCGATAAACGGTGCAAGCTCGCTTGTGACGTAAAAAAGCTCGCCTTGTATGGCGTTCCTGTAGGACTTGGCCCGCCGCGCTCCGTTTAATCGCCACTACCGTACTCTTAACAGCTGGGGTGGACGGGAAATTATTAAGGAAGAACGGAATTTTCATACTTTATTTTGTCCAGTTTGTGGTTTAGTGTGGATTGCCATGCTTAGAAGTGGCAACTTAACATCTGTCTTAGTAGCGTCCTATTCCCTTGGTTGCTGCTCTATTGACTTAAATAGAGAACTTAGCTCCAGATCATCATGTATGGAATCACATGTCACGCTTAATCAGCCCAAGTTTCACATCACCTTGTTGCCAAGTGTCAAATCTAACTAAGGCTGTAGGCTTTGTGATTGAATAACGAGCTCGTGGGCTTCGTCTCACCAAATACAGTAACCTGGCTAACGGCTGACCGCATTCATGAATATATAATCTCACTCACATACTACATCCTGTTTTGGACGCCAAACATTATTGAACGCAATTTCGGCTTTGAACGCCCTAAATTGTTAATCAGCAATACCTTTGTATCTAACAGTGAGTCAACGAGCTTCTAAGTTAAACTTATCGAGCTTTATATTAAATCTGACATCGCAAACTATTCCCAACTGGAATACAACTGTTTTTATTTAAGGACTTTCATACGAAAATATATTTTAGTATATCGCTAGCCGAACAGTTAAACGTTTTGATAAATGATAACGTACAAAAAAATCTGGACTTTATCAACTGAAAATTTTCAATCAATCTTAATTGTTCAGGCAACCTCAATAGTGTAATTAAGGAACTACCCAACACTCCTAATCATTATTATCACATCAGTTACACCAGTGCATTGTTCCAACGTGTTAATAGGATGATAGAATCGCTAATATCCTGAGATGACGCAACTCTCATTCATATTTTATGTTGCTATGAAACGTCTTCCTAGTATTGGCTCCGGTGTTATAAAAAGAAACTTAAATTACGAATTGACAAGAGGAAAAAACATACAATATTCCTAGCCTAACATAAATACCTACTCCGTTCTGCGAATCTGTGGCCATCACAGAAATATTACTATTTCGATCCCCAAACAGCGAATTATCGTGACCATATGTAACTTTCGCGCATCACATAAGTCGTCAATTGAAAAGGTTAAGCGTCATTACTACTTTTCGTAGGCTCCTTGCAGTAATCCTGTAGTGTGCACAGACCGCAGCAATGCATTTCGCTTGATCCCAAGCAATGCGTGGGCACCGGGCGCAACCGCAATAAACCGACCATGATGTCATTCATAATAAAATTTGCACTCTCATGGACATATAATTACAGGGTCCCTACTATATTTGCATAGAATTCTATGTATTTCTAATTCCATAAATAATGGAGAAATGAGGATAATTAAGAAACGAGATATGGCAATCCAAATTTCCTCATATGCTTTTATATAGTAATATTTTATGCCCATATATCAAGCTTTTAACATACGAACTCGACCTAATATTAATTATCTTATTTACTCCGTAGCTACTAGGGCCAATAATACAGATGACATATAATTTATTTCACGTATCCTAAATCACACTCGCTGAACCCATTAAATTCCGAACATGTGTTAAAATAGGCTAATTAAACCCTAAAGGGAATTCGTAATTATTATCTCACATGGCTAGTAATCTCATTTGCTCATTAGATTAGGTGATTAATTGTTATACGAGACACAGCTGCAAAAGGCATTCGTAGGATTATGGTATGAATGTTATAATCATCAAGTACCTATCTAATAAGTATTTTTACAAGATTAAAACTGTAACCTACTAAGAACTACTTATGCTTAAACCTACCTTAATATTAAAGCCAGTTTGTTTGTTTGTCTCGCCTTCACGCGGTAAATAGTCAGCTTTATATTTATTTTATTGCATTTATTGTAGAATACAATCAATTAAAAGAATTCTGGTGATTCATAAACATGACCCGAACAATGTTTACTTCGAATCCGTAACCACAATCCCAAGATGCGCTTGCGCAAACACCCTCCCAATATGGTGACCAATATGTTCCGTGACCCACTGACACTATAGAATAAGCGTTCAAAATCAATTTTAACGTTTAATTTACTTTTAAGATTCAATGACATGCTGTTTTACTGTTCTATCATAGAACAAAAATAACAACATGATGGAATAAACTCCAGTTCTTCCTACATAAGAGATAATTTCCATTATTCTATGACCTTTAGTAGTTAAATTAAAAAAGGAAAGTAAACAAAATTTAGATACTTACAACAATAGGTACATTCTTTAGTGTTCATTAAAAATTGGGATAATAAGGTTTGTACGCGGAATTTCAGTAAACTTTTTAAAGATCTGCGAATTCTACTTTGAAAGTCACTGGTCTGGATAATTAATTTAATGTTTGCTAATTCGTGGAATAAGACCAATCGCTTGATGTTTATTAGATTGAACATCGCTTAAAGGTCGTAGTCCTAGGGTACCTATAATATACCTATCTCCAACTAAACTTAACGCTTTTACAAGAATATGTACGAGTAGGCACATCAGCTTTTAATCGAAGCCATTCTACCAATTTACAACCCTTTATTTGATCGATATGAGCTCAAGTAGGTATAACATTCCTAAACTTCCGTTAAATCATTAATCATTTTAAACTCTAATCTATATTTAAATATTTGAATTCTATTTCCCGCCGTCTCTCAACTCGGTCGGTCTTCGTTCGCTAATGCGCTGTAGTATACCTACATACCTACTCATATGCAAATAGTGCTATATTATATTTCTAATTTTGAACAGATGCTCGCGTTTCGAAACTCCACCCCAGACGTAGTGTATGTTTTCTAAAGTAAAATATGAAGAGAAACAACTGTACAAAACAGTTTCAACGCTAACTAGGGTGTTCATATTATGAAGTATGAGGTACCTACATACAAATATTATAGGTATGAATGAATTAATGTTAGGTAAGTAACGGGGACTTAATATTTCTACAGAATAAATGTTAACTGTCTTCTTACTCGTAAACAAACATTAGGTAAATATTAGGTAAATATACACACAATGTCCTTCTCCTTAGAACGCATTGGTTACGAGTACCTACAATCCTATAGTATTACAAATGTCCCTACTTGCCGTCTTGTTTGCTGGACAATAAGAAAGAAAAACAAAGAAAAGAAAAGTTTCTTACCATCGTCAAAGGTGAGGGAGTGCGAAGCCACCACGACGAGTAGCAACACAAGCGCGTGGACGGAAATGGCCCTTGAAGCCATACTCCTGTTGAAAACTTCGGATTATATTACAACATCTAACACGAAAAAGCACCCCTTTAAAGGATGTGCTTTAATTATAAGAATATAAAATTGTAAATGGGCATGTAAGTACAAATTAAAGTGTGTTTAATTAATTTTATAAAAGCTTGCCGAAGTAACTATGAAACTTCGTCACCATTACACATCATCATCACATTCATCTCATAACTACTGTCTCTCTCTCTGTCTGTGTCTAATATAACTGTTTTCTTACTGGGCTCTAGTCTATTCAGAATAATAGGATCACAGTCCACTTTCAAAATACTAAAGTTAAAAAGTAAAGTTGCTTCGTAGGGATTGAAACCTGATACTCCAATGCTGCAAGTCGAAGTAATACTATTAATCCATCCAAATTCCGTCTGTAACCGACTTTGAACTTGTTTAAGGAAAACTAAATGTAGAAAGTTAATAAATAAAGACTAAAAATTATACTTTTTCTTGTGCAACTTCTAATATTTTCTATTTTAATTTTAAAAACTTGAGGATAAGTAATTCCGGTGTGATAATAAATTCGCATTTTAGCCAGACACTCTTAAGATTATTTATGTATTACCGTTTGGTTGGATATTTAATTTTTTTCTGTAACACTAATCTCCCGCGCAAACTAAAAAGACGTTCAAAATTGGATACGCAGTGCGCGTGCGCGACTGGTTTCCGCGCCAACACGACTGATCATGGACAATACATACACACATTATTATTGCACGGTGATTAATGTCTTTGTACTGAAAAACATACACTCAATATACCCAATTAATTAAGCCCTGGAAATATTGTTTTTAATCTGACATCAAATCCATATTACATTGATTTTGTTTGAAAAAAAAACGGTTTTTCTTAAATATTTAGTGTTTCAAATAAACATTTTATTAATTGGCACCAAAGAGTATAGTTACTATATTGGCACATAAGACTAATCTTGTAGTTCTAAGTTCTAACATGGTTTAATCAATTTTAATCAAAAAAATTTAAA
>DWOF01000453.1:0-10105 GCA_018250795.1 Clito sp. Burns02 | reverse complement strand
ACTTATAATGATCATCTAATAAGTGCGTTCTTTATTTCAATATCTTTTTATTTTTTAACTTACCTTCTGCTGTTGTATTTTTTTCTAAAGTTGTATCTTCTTGCGTCACAGTCACAGTTGTAAAAGGAGATTCTTCATCTTTCTGTTCTGTCACTGTTTCCGTTGTTTCAATAATTGGGCCTTTCTTCTTCTTAACAACTTTTTTAACTGTTTTAACCCGCTTCACTTCGCCTGTTTCTGACTTTACTTCCGTCACTTTGACTTCTTCGGGTAGTTCCTCAACTACCTCAGCGGTGTCCCTTTGTGGTAGGTGATCAGGGATGTCAGTGAGTTTTTCTTCAGTGATATCTTCTTGTGTTACCGTAACGGATGTGACTGGCTTTTCGCCATCTTTTTCCTCTGTAATAGTTTCTGTTGTTTCAATGATCGGTCCCTTCTTTTTCTTAACAACCTTTTTAATAGTTTTAACGCGTTTCACTTCGCCTGTTTCTGATTTAACTTCCGTCACCTTGACTTCCTCTGGGTATTCCTCAACTATCTTAGCGGTATCTTTCTGTAATTCTTCGACTACCTCTACAGCCTCTTGTGGTTTTTCCTTTTTTGTGGGTTTCTTTACAACAAATGTATTTTGTTGCAATTCTTTTTCATCTTCATTCATTTCTTGTATTTTTACTTGTGTCGGAAGTTTTGGTATATGCATTTTTTCATCAGGCATTTCTACTGTACTTATATCTGTATTGTCTCCCGGTGTTTCATCACCATAATATTCTTCTATTTTAACGTCGTGCTGTATTTCTGGTACGTTTTTCTTATGTTCATCTTCAATGGTTTCTTCTATAACTATGTCACCACCTTCTTCACGTTTTTTACCAATTTTATGCTTTTTTCTTAGTATGGTCTTTTTTGTTTTAATTTGTCTAGGTTCCCTGTCACCAGGTCCTTGTACAAATTTTGTAATAATTTCTTCGGATTCTTCCAAATCAGATGATTTTGGAGATAATGTGTCTTCTGGAAAATATTTATTAAATGTTTATTGTATTGTCATGTTGTTTTTTTGTATGAAATATGTTTAGGGTGTTCAAATTACTACATTGCAAAAATTATTTATGCAAAGCCTTGATCGTCGTTTGATAGAAATATTTTATTTAGAGTCAGTCAAGGTTTGTAATATAAATGTACTGAATAAAACGTAGATATTAAGTAAAATATGTTAAGATATGTAAAATCTGTAATTTTCAAATAAGATTGATTGTATTTTTGTGTTTTTTTTTTGTAAATCATTGTCAGAATTGTAGAAATGTGAAACACAGTGCTACATGCAAGTTTTCGTATTATTACTAAAGATCACACATCAATATGATAACACATAAAATACACAATTCACAACTTAACTTTGTTGAAAAGTATTCTGGAAAGATTCTTTACGCAAAAGCGATGTCTGTTGATTATACTTACCATGGCTGCACATTACGTCGGAAACATCTATTTCTTGAATCTGGTTTGAAGTGAACTCCTCGAAAGGTTTTCTTGGCTTTTGCCGTAAATTAGATATTTGTTCTTCTGAAAAGGCATCTAAGATTTCCTCTGTGTCAGAAACTGTTAAAACTTCACGTGTTTTCTTTGTATCAGGTTCAGTAACAAATAGTTTGGTTTCGTCTTGTAGTATTAATTGATCAGTGACAACAATGGGTGATAACACACTACTAGTAACTTTTGTAGTTTTACTTTGTGTTGGCTGTATTGAAAAGTCCTCTACCATCGATTCCGAAATATTTTCTGTGCATTGTAAATGTGTTTGAATAGTAACTGATTTGTTTGCCGTTACAGAATTATTTGGTGAAGAAATAAAATTTTCTTGCACCTCACCTTGTGTAATTTCAAGAATACTGATTCCTTTTAATGTGTCTAGTGAAATTGATGCAGTTTCTTCATCTTTTTTGTTAATGAAAACAGTATCTACGACACTGTCGTTTATAAAAGTATCTATTTGGTCTATAGGTTCAATTTTAATAGGTTGTGCTGTTATGGTTTTCGCTGGAGTAGTATAATTTTGTAAATTAAAGTTCTCAACATTTTCTCCCAAAATAACTTGCGTCTGATGTAAAGGACTGTTTTCTAAAACTGATTTGTTTACGTTTATCGGCTTTTCTTCTTTAGTTGATAATTTTTTTGGTAACTCTTCAGGTATATTCTCTGTTACAATACAACTTGAATGCGTTTCTATATTGAATAAAACTGTATTACCTTCTTTATTAAATGATGATAAATCTTCGGTGGTTTCCAGTGCTTTTTGTTCAATACTTGTAATACTCTGCGTTGTATTATGAGTTGCAACTGCTGTTACACCTGGTAGAAGAACAGTATCACTTAAGGGCTTCAAGTTTTCTTCCGATGCTGTCACTGATTGTTCTATTGAACTCATTTCTGTTATATTTTTTGTTGCAATTTCACTTGTATTTATTTCCATTTTAATAGTACCTGATGCTTCTCCGATAGCAATCTCTTGTGTCGTATAATTATTAAAAACTTCTAAACTGCAAAGAGCGGCGTTTTCTTTAGGAGCATATTTTTCAGGTAATTCATTCGTGCTCTCCATTACACTAGGAACTTCATTCAAGAGTTCGTTTTCTATGCATGACTTTGATTGTGCTTTTTCAAACTTTGGAATATGTTGTAATAATGGCACTGAAGATTCTCTAGTTTGAACTTCAGTGAGTTGTATATTATTTAACTTGATGACATCTTCTTTGGCCTGACTGGCTGTGGTTTCTGCTAACTTAGGAAGATCCATGACTGTTTCGATAATATTTTGCTCCTCCGTATGATAACCTTCAATTTCTTTTTGAGTAAGCTTAATAGTTTCACCCTTTGTTTTCTCTGTAATTAAGGAATTGGCATCGTTTTCTAGTAAAATATTTTCGTAAGTAGTTACATGGTGCATTTTATTTACGTTAATTATTTGATTTACAGAAGAGGGTAATTGCGAAGATGGTAAATTGCCTTCTTTTTCTTTAATATATGTATCCAATATTGTAACATGTTGTTGTGGTTCAAATCGTATATCTACGTTTTCTTTTTTTACTTCAATGTTATCTCGTAAAATCTCAGGGTTTGGCTCTTTAGGTATTGTTTGCTGAACCTCATATGAAGTCTTGGTTTCAAACACTGATTTAGCTTGTTTAGGAATGTCCATCGATTCCACAATTGTATCGGACTCCTTATCCATTTGTTGAACCAAATTGACCGTCAAATGTTTTGCAATTTCAATGTTGGGAGTTATTGAATCAGGCTTCTGTTGACCAATTTCGTTTATGTGTTTTCCACTTTCAAGTGGCATAACTTCAATAACATCAATGTAATCTGTAGAATCAACATTAACCGATACATTTAACTCTTTGTTTTTTATTGAAGGCAAAAGTTCTTCTTCTTTTAGTTCAGACTTTGTCTCACTAACATGAATTGGTTCTTGACATTCAACTATGACGCTGTCAACATTCTTACCAGTCATATTGAATGCGTCCATAACTTCTTCTGCTTCAGATATCAAACTCACTTCAATATTTAAATGATCAAACAGTTCAAGTGTAGTATCATTTTTAATAGATTTAGGCATAGAACTAATTTGTAAGTTATCCTCTTTTTCGGCGGCTACATCTTCACAAACACTGATATGCTGTGATGTTTTAAATCCTAACTCAACTTGCTGACTTTTATTTTCGTAATTTGGCATAAGAGTATTTTCTTTTTCTACTAAAACTGTTTCACTCACTCCTAAACTAGACTGAACGATTCTTTCACAAGTTGTTTTAGGAATCTGCCTTACTACATTTTCCTGGCTAGTCAATGGTGTTTCGGATTCAGTAGGAGTAATTTCTAAAACAGTTACAGTTTTCTGTCCCTCAAATGTTGCTTTAGACTTAGTTCCTATAGGAATATCTTTATGACACATAGTTTCACTTTCACCAATAAAGATTTCAGAGTTTTGAATTGCTTCCTGAGGCTGGTGACTAGTATTCGCAGTTAAAACCGATTTCTCAGGAATTTGGAGATCAATAGGATTTTCATGTGTCATTACTTCCATTTCGGAAATGGAACGTTGTTCGTTAAAAGAAGGCTCAACATTTGTACCAGAGATATTTAAAGACGTTGCAGGAATAAAGCTAGATTCTTTCTCTCCCTTAAAAACTTCAGTACTTTGTAAATGTTCTTGTAATTTATCGAGAATCAGCGTAGCCTTTTTGCTATCGATTTGATTTTCTTGCAAGTCTTGAACATTGTTAGTAGTCAATACCTGTGTATTTATGGTGCTACTGTGTATTGGTACAATTTCAATTCCAATATCTTGTGTTGGTAAGTTATAATTGTTTTCAAAAGTTTTTTCTCTATCTATGCTATCTACAGAACTTGTTATCACAGCCTGCATTTCAGATATATCGGGAATTGCAACTGTCGTTAAAGGTTGCTCTTGGAGTAAAGTGTTTTCTTTTTCGGTTACAATCGTTTCTGTTTGTTGCAAAGTATTAAACATGGACGCCGTAACATATGGCTTTTGTGTCAAGGGGGTTTGTTCAACAAAATCGCCGGCCATTTGATTTGGTACAATTTCCTCAATATTTGCCGTTTTTCCATAAATATCATCAATTTTAGTAATAGCTTTTTTTGGGCTGGTTTCAAAGTTACTGGTTTCTTTAAGACTATCAGATTGTGTAAGGGTTTCTGAAGTCTCTAACCCATAGTTTTGCGTAATTGTAAATGTTGCACTTTGGGTATCCGGTGAAGCTTTAATCGATAATTCTTTTTCAACATCGACTAAAGTTTCCTCTTCACACTGCGGAGCTACATAGGGTGTGTATGATAATGAAGGTCTCATCTCATTCATGTTTTCAATATTAAGCATTCCTTCTGCTGAATGAATTAAGCATTCTTCTTGTGTTATTGCTTCTCTAGTTCCCGTAGTAGTTGATGCTTTAGCCAATGGTAATGCGTCTTGTAATGGCAATTCTGAAGGTGAAATCTCGCTTACTTTGTTTTCAACTATTAAAGCTTCATTAGCGTTGTAATTAAGTTTAGCAGTAACAGTATCTGGTTGATCTATTACCAAATTACTTTCTTTTTCATCGCTGACTATTGAGTCTACGACCAGCTGCTTATGGGGCTCAGTTGTGACATTAGCTTTTAAAGAGTCTCTTATACTTTTTGTTTCATCTGTAAATGCAACACTCGATTCAATTGTTAATTCATTTGAAACAGCTACCGGATGACTTGTAATATCTGTGGATGCTGTAAATGACTTAACAGTTTCTTCTGAAACATAGTCACTTTCTTTTTCGTGTTGAAAAACTTCAGAAATATTTAATATATCTTGGTTAAAAATTATTTCTGAACTTAAGAGTTTAGTATCAGGTTTAACACTTAATTGTAAATCGTTTTGTGAATCCAAGATTTCATTTTCTGATACGATAACTGGTAAGACTGATCCAGAAATTACTTGAGCTTCTTCATGCTTCGGATGAGGTATATCTAGAATGTTCAAAGAGTCTCTAGAATTTATTTCAGATGTGATTGCTATTTTATGATCTGTTTTTATATCTAAAATGGCAAATTGATTCACTGGTAGCATATCCGGTTCCAAATAAGCTCCAGTAATACTCGGTGTCGTTTCAGTAACCTTCACACTTAGTTGTTCAGTACAGTGAGGCGTAGCTTTACTGTGTGGTACATCGTCAGAACCCAACTCTTGTGTTTGCTCTTCTGTCGTTACTTGTGATATTGATAATTCTTTATTAATATCTGTTAGTTCTTCTAACGCTCTAATAGGCATACTTTCTTCGCTTTTAATAAAGTCTACTTGATCTGCTGGCCAAATTTCTTGAGTTAAAGGAGTTTTTAAGTGATGCGTTGAAGATGGCTTTGTGGTAGAAGTCTCGGGAATCTCACGTATCCTTAAGTTCTTTTCAGATTCAGAAGATTCCATCTCAAAGACCGTCAAAGGCACATTAGAAACTACTGAAATATTAATATTTTCTGGTTTTTTAGAAGTATAATCACTATCAAGTTCCTGTTCATGTACAAGAGGATTTGTTACTGTTTTAGCAATTTCTGGTATAAACGTTTCAGTTGCAATTTCGTCAGATATTTTGTCCATTAATTTTAATTCCCCGATAGAAGCCATTTTATGTATTTCTGACGTAACTATAGATTCATTTGAATCAATATCAAGATTTGCTATTACTGAATGTTTATCATCTCGTAATATTAAGTCTTTCTCACTTTCATTTATTTGAATTTCCTCTACAAATTTCTTATCTAAAGTAGTTATTGAAACCTGAGCTTGTGAACCAAGATTTAATTTATTGTTTATCATAAGGTCTTCAGAGTCATGAGCATTTATTTCCGTATTAAACTTATGTTGGTGTTCGTTTACCGTAACATTAGCTTTCTTAAGAGAAACCTCATCAGTATTCAATTCTATTTCTTTCATTTGAGATGTAGTTAAAAAGTTATTCAAACTAGCATGTAACGTTAAAGTTCTGTCAATGGTAGCTTCACTTGGTGTTTCCAAATTAAGTAACTCTCCTTCTTTTTCTTGCATTTCATTAATCGACACTATCACGCTATCTTTTGAAGTAACGTCTATATTTGCTTCTTGAACATGAGGTAGTTTAAAAGGTCCTAGTGACCCCTCCTTCTCTTGCACATTCTGAATTTCTGTTATAACTTGATTGGATACTAATACATCCTTACGCGCCGTTTCTGTTGGAACTATTAACTCAGGATAATATTTTCCTGATTTATCTTCTACGAAAACTTCACCAACTTTGATAGACTCTAGCAAGTTAAATTGAAGATTGGATGTGACAGCTTTGTCAGTAACTGAATGTTTTAAGTCTTGTTCTTTATTTTCTTCAGTTATTTCTGTAACACTTAATCCTGTCATAGGTGTAATCGATACCGCTGCAAAAGAATGATCTACAGGAGCATCTTCAAAAGATTCTTCTTTAACAGTCACATCTTGGTGCGATACATTAATAGCGTCTTGCAGTATTAGAGATGGTTTTATATTTTGTGATTGACTATCGTGTTTGGTAAATTCTGATACTGATAAATTAACCGTAGTCTCTGATGTCATACAACTTTCTACAGGGATAATATCTGATTGAGCTTTGGTTTCAATTCTTTTATCATCAACATTGTATGGTTCTAAAGAGGTTTCGCTGCTGACCTCTGTTATTAATAATGGCTGTATTTCAGTAACGGTTTGCTTACTGTAAATGTTTGGATATACTTTCTTTGGCAGTGTTTCTTCTTTCTCTTCACATTGCTGTTCACTGCTAACTATTGGATAGCTTCTATCCAACTTCATTATTGCTTTTGCGTCGTCTTTAGTCTTAAATGGAATAATGTTAGTAACTTCACTAGAAGGTACTACTTCAATTTTGTTTTCGCCTATGTCAGTTGCAAGAGTAGACGAATATGTTATCATTCCAGCATTGAAATTTTCCGTTTGGTCATGTTCATAATGTTCTTCTATCTCTGATGAATACTTCGTTTGTGAAACTTCATTTAAAGTTTGTTGCTTGATTTCTTTTGAACCTAATCTTTGCTTTACATACGTTTTGCGTTTGACTTGTCGTCGTTCTTTGTCATCTGTGAAATGATAGTTAAGTAAGTAACGAGTACAAAAATTTTCAAAATGAAAATGTTGATTATTACATTTACTGATACCTAATGAAGCTATAAATAGCATTTATATTATTAGCCTGCTGTTGCAAAGTTAATGTATTTTTGTATTTGAAAAATACTGTAATAGTTAATGTTATGATAAAATTAAAACAATCATACTTACTTTGAGATACTTAAACAACCACTGATATGGTGACGTTTTTATAAATATGTTCATAATAAGCACATTTTACGAAAGCCATAATTTTCGAGAAAGCTGCATCACAATAAAAAGCTGCAATATATTCGTTGTTAACCTAGTGTACTTAAATGTCAGTATAAATAAATAAATACTAAATAAGTACGGCAAATTATCCATTAGTATCCATTTTCACAAACTTTTAAACTTGCTTCGTTAGTATGCCATTCCGATTCAAATTTATATTCGATCTTTCAAAGACTTGCTGATTTTCGACTCCGTTGAAATGTATCCTTGTGTAACTTCGATAACAACCATAAAGCTGGTTTAATGTTGGAGTTGTAGGCAAGCCGGTGTCACAACAGCCTTATTTTTTAGGCTCGAAAGATTTCTTGATCTGAACGTAATTCACAATAGTTTGATCATGTATTTGTATGCTGGCCATGGCATTGGGTATTTTACCCTGTTGTGTACATTTAATAACCTTGTCTTTTTTACATATTAGAATGTAAACGAAATATGTAAACAATCTATAGAACAGAATAGAAACACGAGTAATACATTTTTGTTTCAAAGCAAGTGCTGGCAGTAAGAAAAGCGTTCCTACTGTTAAAGAGCACAAGAATTAATGGTTAAGTGAAGCAAACAAATGTGCAAAACAGAACGCTCCTTTTTGTTAATTTTAATCTTACCTTCAATATAGCGTTCATCGACGGTAAGGGTATCTAACAGAGAATAAAAGGGGAAGATAAATAACATTTTACCAATAAATAAACAACGGTTTAATTCTAAAATATAAGCGTAAACTGTTAACATTTTATTGAACGTACTACGTTCTAAAGTTTATGATAATAGTATAAGAGTTTGACAGTATGATAATTAGTTTATACTAAAAAAAAACTATATGTATTGGTTTACTTAGACTAAATGTATATTTATATATGAGCTCAACGCAAAACTTATTTGTTACCTTGTAATATTGTTGCATCGTGCGCTGTAGCTACCTCGGTGGGTGATTCAACGATTACCTAATAGAAAAGGGATATTTTCAATTAAAATTAATACTCCAATCAAAATATTTTTCTAATACTGATTTTTTTCACAAACAAAGATTACCTCTTGTGCTTCTTTATGTTCCCAAGAGCGAGGCTTAAAGTCTTCAGGATAAAAGTGAGCAATAACCTCTTCAACAGACGTAGGTTTCATTTCAACCATTTTAAGGAAAGCTCGGAATCCTGCTTTCGCTGCTATTATATCTTCACTTTGAGTTGTTTCTTCCGTAAGTACTTCAGTGATTAGAGCTCCATGCCCTTGCCGTTCAACTAATTGTACTAAGGCTGATTGTGATTGTGGAATTCTAAGAGCCGGGAAGTATTCAGAGTCATATAAACTTTCAATTTGCTCTATTGTAACTCCCCTCCTTAGCATGTAACCAATTTTAGCTAATTCTCTCAAAGGTGACTCGCCAGGGCCAAACTCTTTGGCATTAATAACTTCTAATAGTTCATTTATCTCAGCAACCATTCGCGTGTCACTTTCTACCATCTTAATTATGCCTTTCTGAGTTGCATAAGGTATTTTTTCGAATGGCTCTACTTCTTCGTCTTTTGTCTGTTGGGTAGAAATTGAATAGTCTTTTGGCTGGACCACATCCGCTGTTTTTTCTACTTTGTCTCTTGTTTGGAATACTTGTAATTTAGCTTTGGTAGTGGCCATTCCAATATCACTTACTGCCTTACACATATATACCCCTTCCAGTTCTTTTACCGCTTTTCGTATTTTACACGTTGTCCGATTATTTTTACTTTCAATAATATAACGGTCATCAGTCCTTATCACTTTGTCATCTTTATACCATAATATTTCTGGAACAAAATAAAAGAGTACCCAACTATTATCTTTAAAATTACTTCAAAATAATATTTTCTTTGTCTTTGAATTAGGGATACGTTTAAGCCATATTCTTAGTATATGAGATAACCGTCAAGAAGATGAAGTAAATATGCACATACTCGTATAAACAATATTTTACCTGGAGGAGGATTTCCGCTGTACATTGCTTCAAAAACTACAGATTCCCCTTCGTGAACTCGTTCGCCTAAAATTTGTTTCACAAATGTCGGCACTGACTGAGTAGCTGTAAATAGAAGAAATATATTTCATCTACATATCTATACTAATATTATAAAGCTGAAGAGTTTGATTGTTTGTTTGTTTGTTTGAACGCGCTAATATCAGGAACTA
>DWOF01000452.1:0-10107 GCA_018250795.1 Clito sp. Burns02 | reverse complement strand
AGAACACAATTCTTATGCAAATTATATTATTTACCGTTTAGCCGCATTCATAAATAAAAAAGTAACCAAAAATTCACTTATGAGCACAGCAAGGCTAAATAAAAAAAATAAGTAAAGAAAAAAATTTCACATTAAAGTAAAAACTTTCAAATTGTAGCACTGAAAATGCCAAATTCGTGAGTTTTTATATAACACTTTAAAAACGTACACATATGACTAAACACATATTATATGTAACTGTAAGGCTACATACACGTAACGCTACGAACTCACGTAGTGATTTTTTGGGAGATACCAGATTTTTATTTTGATATTGAACTACATCGCCTATAAACTTTAAACTTTGAGTGAGACGATAACAAGTCGGGCGGTTTATATTCACGATCGATCGATGGTCAATTAATTCCTGTTGCAAGCGACCGCACAGCGTCGATAATGGCCGCAAAACACGCGGACGACTTTGTAATCGCACCACGCGATAAAGATACGAAATTAAATGAATTTAAAAAGACACGGTGGTATTTATGTTATTATTTTTACATGTTGTCTACTATTACCTAATCCTGTTTTGTTACCCTTCCATATATTCGCTTTGTAGACGTAATATAGTGAAAATCACTTCGTGAGTTAAACATTAAACATAGATTACAATTCTAACATCGAGATAAGCAGAGCTGTAAAACAAAAAACATCGATTATAAAATTTATAAATCTCTACGTGAGATGAGAGGTGATAGAAAACGTACTATTGAACACGAACCTACGTACATAAGAATAAAAAAGTAGTGTAGGATAGGATAGGAGAGACAAGGAAATACGACCTACACATCCAATATCATTAGATATATTTATTTGAGAGCGAAACGATTTACAACTATCGCTATTACCGATTTCCTTAATAACTGGATCATGTAAGTAAATCAAAAATGTAGATTCTTCACATTATCAACAACATTGGATGTTTGTACAACGACTACACACAGATATATCATAAGCAACTTACCTCCGGATAGTCGGGGGTGCGCGATCCGCTGGCTGCTATGCAGCTGCAAATCGTTGTAAGCTGTGTGTCTATTCTTATTTTTATTAGATCACCGAATAAGTTCGCGTTTCGTGCATGTAACCTATATTTTTGGATAGCAAAAATAAAGGTTGAGGTATAAAGGAATATGAAATTGAATTATACGTACATACTTCTTATGTAAAGAAATCAAATGACATTTGTTCGTAGTGTTGTTAGAGATGTACGAATAGATTCGCGAACTTATTCGACTACCTACTACATATAATGGTTCGGTGCTTTCTCATTAAGTTTATCGTCGTATATACAAGGTTAAGGGAATAGTTTCTTAGTATTTTATGTATAGATTTTTTTATACAGTTTATGAAAGTCAAACAGATACAAATAGTAAAACATAAAGATATTTTTTACAACTTCATATACAAAATACGAAGAGACTTATTCCCCGAATAATTATTACTCGAGTAGGGTTAAATCATGGTGAACACGTATGGTAAGAACAATTATGCCTATTTGAAGTTTAACATGTATCTCTCCTGGTAACAAATATATTCCTATGGTAATAGTATATTGGGTAGTCTTACTACCTTACCATATCATATTATGCGGTTTGCTAATTCAGTGAGTTAAAGAGTTATAAATTAGTTATCTAAATAACTTAATAGATATGATGATGATTTTATGAGTGAGTGCTGTTGTGAGAAGTAAAACGTACCTGCTGGCCATGTAGATTAGCTTTCCAAGAAGCTTTCTGGATCAAGTTGGACTGGCATATTCATTAATGAGAAAAAAACAATAATAGCGACAAAGAACCTCTTCAATAAAATCTAATTAAAACTTAAGGAAGAAATCTACACCTACGTAATAAGGAAAAGAGTAGAATAAGAATAAATAAAAATAAAATAAAATTGGTAATCTGCGACGACGAGAAAGTTATCACGAACGAAACTGTGAGCGGATAGAACTAAATCAACGTAATTAAATTACTTTAAAGAAGATAAACTTAAGAAAATGTCATGGTCATTTTACGTTGTAAACCGTATAAATAATAATGATCAGTAGTAAGTAGGCGATACACTGTACCTGCTGACGGAGCGCTGCACTGGATATAAATAATAACAAAATCTTGTATGGCTAGTGTGAATTGAGTTGTGATAGTGAATTTCGTGATATGTGTGTTTGAAATAGATGTTTTATTAATTACCTGCACATGTGTTGTAGGCTCTGCACGCGTTTGAAGCGAGACACCGGATAAAGTAGCTGAACGCGCACTGGCCCGAGCATCGGGCGGAGGTTCAAGAAGAACAAGTAGCGGCCGCTGCGCGAAGTCTCCACCGCGTTCTCGATGAACTCCACAATCGTCTGAGCTTTGAACATCGTGCACCCGCCGAAGCAGAAGTTACCTGCTTGGACAAAAAAATGTTATGTTAAATTGTGTAATCTCGCTTTAACTCCTTTTGAATATAAATTGTAGAGAAAAGATAAGAATAATATATTAGATCTCCTCTTACCTTGATCATGCTCGATCCTAACATGTCGAAGGCCGTTCAGTTTAAAGGTGAGAGTGAAAATGTAATGGTCATCGCTACTGTCGCGCACGATGAAGGATCCGTCGGGCTCATTGGAGAGGATTTTCTCCGCAGCTTCAACTGATATCGGTCCCCAGTACCAGCCATACTAAAATGAGAAAACTTTATTAGAATATGTTAAGTTGATTAAGTGTGGATTTTATGTTAATCAAACGGTCAAAATTCAAACGAACACTTCATGCTGAATACTTACGTCTTTAACTTTTTGGATGGATGTGGCAAAGTCCGTCACGTTGTCTTCATCATTTGCAGAACGCCGAGCGTGTGACGTATGAGGCGTCTGTGGCAGGGGTGGCAAAGCTCGTCTAACAGCCGCCGGGGGAGACCCTCGCTCCACTCTTTCCACGCTCGAACCTTCACTGGACCTCCTCCACCGAAACAGATTGCAGAAACTCTGTTTCAAGTTTATCGAAAGCATACGCATAGTCGACATCTTCACTCTCTGAGTCGCGGGCCGTTTCACCACTTTCTCGCTTTTATCCACCTCGATAACGTCGAAGTCGTTGGTTGCGATGTCTTTGTGCCTCTTATTTTTGGTATTAATTCCAACCGAATTCCTGTTAGTCTTCTTGTGACTGTTGTTGTTGTTGGTTTCCGCAGCTCGAGAGATTTCTATGCTTTCTTTTAAGAACACTGCAGTGCCAACAGGAGGAATGGCCCCCTTGTTGATGTCTTTGCCACATTCTTTATAGTGTGGTTTCATATGCACACCAACGCTTGTGACGATGCTATTCCTTTTGTTAATAGTGTTCCGACACTCGGAGTCGCTTGAGCTAGAATAAAGAGTGTGCAAATATTTTCTCATGTCACGTAAAGTTAGCTGCAGCGAATCAGTATCAGAATCAGTCGCGCTCTTCTTAGAAGAGGAACTCGGCAGACTATGTCTTTTTGTTTTGGTGTCCTTATGTCTACTTTCTTTTGGCCTGTTTGGTTTCTCTAACGGAGCGTGATTAGAGGTAATGGTTTGAGGAGTGCTTTTAACCCGACGTTTGTTAGCTCTCTGATGTTTTTTCACTTTTACTCTGCTGGCATGGCATGGCCTTACCGTATCAATTGGGACCGCGTAGATGTCACTGTCAAACGGGACATTGTACATGTCAGTAATATCGGAAGTCTTGGCAGAGAGCGTATCATGAGATATAGCTTGGGTTATAAAGCTAGAATCGTCTGCTTGGAACTGCGACACTAGTGAGTTGTGACTACTGGATAGACGTGAGGAAAGAGAATTTCTGGAAGAAGGCCTGTTTCCACGGCAGGGGCTGAGGTGAAGGAGTCTCGGGCTTGCGAATCGGTGATTTAGGCATTGTCTCCTTTCATAAAGTGATTCCGGTTTCAATTTCCTTGGATATAGAGGTGAGACTTGCCTTAGGCACATAGCAAGATCAAAAGCTGATTTATCCCTTGTGGCGAAAATGGGCGTTGGTACAACGACGGTAGTACTTGCAAGCACGGGGTTATCCTGTAAGAGACATCTATATTAAAGATTTTTTATTCGTCATCATTAGCAAGCCTTATTTTATAAAGATTTGCGAAAATCTATAACAGTATATTTCGAATTACATATGTTTCATTCTATATTATAAATTCGATAATACACCGATACAAACTCACAAGGTTGAATGTTTACGTATGTTTTAATTTTAACATTATAATATAATATTTCATTTAATCTCGGCTTAAATTGTTTGGGCAATTTATAAATTTAGTTTAAATACCGATCAAATTCTGATACATTAAAATAAAATTGTATTAAACAAAATTATAAACATTGTTCAGGATGCAGCAATGCGTATGAAAACGACAAAGAGACAACAAACAAAAGTGCGAAGAGTCAGTAAGCAAAAAAAAAAACACTAACAACATGCTAGCTCAGAAAAAGATTCTATTAACCTGAAAGGTAAGGAGAATACAAATAATTTTTTGTCCTGAAACAAGTTAAAACTTTTCCGAGTACAACTGTAACATTATATTTTTATTTTACAAATAATAAAACCATGGTCACTAACAAGTTTTGAACGATGTATTTGTCGAATGACTGGATAACTTCTACCAAAGGGACAAAGCCCAACTTTTATTTCTTTCTATGGAACAATTGGAAGCAGAGTAACAAAGTTGAAACGAGACTTTGCCATCGTATGGTCAGCTCCAAATATGATACGAAACCTTTTGCATAAAACATACACTTAGTCCAATATCGAGAAGACCGTGCTGCTTCAACGCGGATTGGTGATGAGTGAGAGGCGTTTATAAATTGGATTATCATTATCATCCTACACTTACCCACGCATTAGACAGAATTCCTTAGAGACAAGGCCACCTTTGCGCACTTATTTCCTTTAACTATAAATATAATATTATGGATATATATGGAATGCAGGCGGCAAGTGTCTGAGCGATTTCTATTACAACGCCTTAATTGAGGCTCGATCGATACGTTTGCTATTACGGTTGTGTAATTTCCCTACAAACACTAATGGATGTATGTAGATGTACAAGGAAAGCTGAAGGGTGTAGCGGCTTACAAAGATTGTACTACTTTCTTACACATGACTTTATATTCATTGCAATCTCGGATTCATTTAAGGAGTTTAATGGGGTTTAGGTGCCTATACGAGAGACGCAAAGTTTTTCACTATAAAGTTTGGTAACTGTAATAAGATACTGATAAATGCTTTTTTTATTAAAATCTACGTGGAGAGGTCGTGGGCACAAGCCAGTGGTGATCTAAAATAAAATTTATTGGTAGGCAATTGTGATATAAGAATACCTACAAAGTCACGATCAAAGGGGTGCCGAGCGATGCATCTCGCTGGCTTCCAATATTTTCCTCAACTTTTACATACTAAATTTTGCATATTCATTTTGCAATTTATCTTTGGAATACGAAAAAAAGATACCTGCATATTTCTGTCCTCAGATATATTTAAGTGAAATATTTTTTTTCAATTAATATAGTATACTGGTCACTGGTCATATGCTTATTCAAGCGAGAGTACAAATGTATCGTGAAAAATATAAAAAAAAAACAATTGTCCTCCAGGTAACCGCCTGGATGCCCAATGTCCGTTCATTTATGCAAATGCAAACAACGCAAATTCCATTTTCCATATTGAACACAGATATAAATGTAACCAGGATGAATTGTGAACACGGGCATTGTTTAACAATTTTAAATTAACTTATAAAGAAATCTGTTCACTTTCAGAATTCAGCTCTTGTACATTAAGGTGCTTCTGCTTTTTGCCTTTGACAAAATCGCCTTGCACTTTAATTATCGCGTCAAATATATCTGGCTGAATGAATAATAAAAAGCGATACTAGTATTTATAAAAAAAATATTCACAATTAAACACATTAATTAACTACGTTTTCTGTAAATACCTATGAATTTCATTTGCGACACTAAAGGGTTTCTGATATCACTATAGTGCAGGGCGGACAATTTCATGGTGATAGATCCTGTCCTATGTTCAATCTATTCACTACAATAGGGACGATACAATTAAGCCATTGTTACCAATATTAACAATTAAGCAGTTTCATTTATGACGTGCACTTATGACTAATACAACGGAGCTTAGTGGCAATAAAAAAAACATTGCTTTATTAAGTGAGAAATTTGAACGTGGTGTAAAAGAAATAAAATGTTTACCGGTCGGGTAAGAGATCGAAGTTCGCAAATAAAATGTTGCGGTAATCTACCAATGATAGCGGCGCGGCGGAAATCGTTCTAATGAAAGCAAACCTAAATGAATAATGAAATAATTCGTTCACCATGTGGCGAAACGTCACACGCGTTGCAGAAAAAAAAACTAAAATAAAATAGACGAGACGAAGGGACAAAGAGGACGAGTAATGAAGGAACAACTTAGTGCGTGCACATTGCGAAGCATGCAATTAACACAACTTAGAGTGCGCTCGAATATATACTCGTAGCCATAACTGCCGAATTCGCTGATACAAAGATGCTAGATGCGGCTGCATGCATTCAACTCTGTCCATTAACTCACATGTATTTTCGGTAGAGATCCAGATGCCATATCATTCCGCCCGCCGGGACCCCGAGAAGCACTTCGAATGGGTTCGAAGCAAGTGGGGCTATCCTGAAAACACGCGCGGTTTATACCGTTTCGAACGTACCTTACGAACTTAATTTTTTAACCTTTTACTAACTTATTCGTTGAATTGATGACGATTTACGAATTAGGTACCATGTGTTGTTTCAGCTTCAAAAGGGATATACTCGCAGGTTAATAACTTTTCTTTTCTTTTTTTTTACTTAAATTTAATGGCTATTAACATATGTAGTTCTAACAGTATGTCGAAGAGTAAAACCTTTGAAGTGTCACGTCCGTTTCAACAAACTTATTGCTTTGAACTTCGCAGTTGAACCAGGCGTTACTATGTAGGTACTGTTATAACCTTGCTCTATTCAGTGAGTTTCAGGAAATTGGTATTCGGAGAATTTATTGAAAGGGGTATTACTGTTAACATGTTCTCTGCTATACAAGCTCACATGTTGCAGTACACAAAGGCATTTACATGATATCGATATGAAACTCTGGAGCATTACGAACACGGTGACATCAATATTGAACGTTAGTTTGATTGATTGACAATCGGCTTATATAGTGTCGGAGTACCAAGTCGTTTGTTAGTGTGTCGTCGCATCCAGGAAGAGCAGCTCATTCGCCATTTCAACGTCACATGTATAGAGATAGCGTTATGGTTGTGTTTAGTGAAAGCTCTTCACGAACCAGAATCAATTCACGAATATAAGCATATTAATGACTTATCGGAAACAATAGTTTAGCTTTGTATTGCCGCTTATGCTGGGTGTATTAAAGTAGCTTTGAGGTACGCAACTGATTATAGAATTCGAATTGACTGCTAGTGGAAAAACATACTCAATATTGAAGTATTACGGTTTTCAATATAAATAAAATACGAAGTACAGTTGAAGTAACGAACTACTATTAGTAACTTACTCCCGTCTATCTCGCTTAGTTACCTCAATTTGCATTCTGAATCCGCGACCCTTTGCGCTCACTTACCCTAGGCGTCCGTTATTTTCATTATACAACTCATATTATATTACAAATAAAGACTTACTTTACTCGTTTTTTGTTATAACCAGAGTAAAGTAATCATAAAAATATTTACTAAAACTTGAATGTGAATACTCGAATCGTTTGTGTAATCGGGATAGTTCAACTGAGACATAGTAATATTGCATTACAAACCCGTTTATCAATTAAAAATTTTGTATCTATTTGTATTTACTACATTTGTATACCTGCTCATATGACACTCAGAGTTTAAATCCGAATCAGCCGAGCGTTTCAGGGGTATTCAATTCACTGAACACTTTTGGTAACATAAAAATGACCTGTACAAAGTTTGCAGACAATCCGGACCAATTCCGCGCGAATGAGTCTGACTCGGGAGGCGAATTGCACGACCGACGTTATTACAGAGCGGACCGACCGGCCGTGAGACGGCTTAAAGACGCGTCAAAGAGCACCTAATGGACACGCTTTTCAACTACTGAATAAAATACACAGATCAAACGATAACTGCACCAAGTAGGATGAATTAGGATATTAAAACGATAAGATATAAACTGTGTACCTACATTCTATTTATTCAGTGGAAATTTACATATTGTGAACCTGCTGAATAGGTACTACGATCAATCGACGATAGGTATGGTAAACTTATAGGTTCTTGTTCATTATGTGCCAATGCATCGCCGCTTTGGTGATATGGACAATATGGACATATTGGACATGAATTCGTTAGAAATAAGAAGTGTCCTTTGAAAATTATAAAAAGAAATAGTATGAAACTTATAAAATAAACTTATAATATAGAATTAATTGTTATTGTTCAGTTACGAAACTTTGAACAAACTTCCAGCTCTAACGAACGCAACAAGTGAATTTACGCAACATACCTACTCGTACGATTGTCTACAAAATTTTAAATATCATTCCTTTTTAAAAAAAAACAAGCTTTAATCAGCAATCCTTTTAATTTGGAAACCAATGTTAGGGAAGTACTTAATAAAAAAAATTCAAGAAATATGAACAGGAATAATAATAATACATATTAATTAAATAGCCACGTTAAATATAAACAGTGTGATTTTTTAAATATTTTTTAAGTTATTTAAAATATTTTTATGAATGCAACAAGTGTTCCTGTCATATCAAAAGGTAAAAAATGGAATTTCTTTTAAGCGCAAATTCTATACGCTACCCGTAATTATAGTTTCCCGGCAATTAATTGAATTAACGAATGTTAATTATGTAGTAGTAGCATATTATAAAATACTAACCATCATTAATTAATACAAAAACTCCCAACCGGAGAAATCCGAAAGATTTATAGAGCTTATTTATAATTTCTTACCTGAAATTCAGGCGGCGGGTCTATTGGTGTTACAGCAGGCTTGCACGGACCCTTCTTCACGGTGTTGAAGAAATCACCACCCATCCTCTCGGAAGTTTCCGTCGACTCGCACAGGGAGAGCGACCGCTCGTCAAAGTCGCTTTCTTGCAACTGTACAGAAGAAATGCACGGTTAAAATCTCATCCTACGATTTCGTACTGATGAATACAATTAAATATAATAGTTCCGATAACGGAAAAAACTGTTCCGCAAATATTAAAAGTTTTCTCGGTTCGTTTTTCTTCTTCTTAAAATTAAAACGCAAACATCACGATAATTTAAGCGACGCAGAACAATTTTTTTATTAATTTCCAAATCCTCAATGCAATTTTATAGTCACAATAATATATTCTTTAACAAGGTATCGTTTCATTTATTTTAGTAGAACAAAAATTTTATGTTTTAAATGAAAATGTATGTAGTTTGATGTTCACTTAAAATATCTACATATTTTCTCTAATAAAACGATTTAACATATGTATACTACGGATCTGCACTTAAACACAAATTAAAACGCGGACGCACGCTCAGACTAAAGCAAATATTATCTCGCCGCTTAAACGCTCGTTTTTACTACGACTCGTACTCTTAGTATTATTCTCGCAATATAGTTAACAGCACCGAAATCAAATTTAAAATTTTGGCACACAAAGAAATCGCGAAATTTAGCGGTCTCAACTTAGACGATGCACTATTTTTTTAAATTTGGGAAAGTATCCTCGCACTATAGTGAACAACTACGAAAGTTAAATTAAAAGTGTAGCGCACTAAGAAACCGCGAAATTCAATAGCCTCAGTTTGAACGATGCACTAATTTAAAAATTTCTGTTATTTTAACAGCTCCAAAATTTATCAGTCTCAAATTTAACGATGCACTGATTTAAAAAAAATATTTTTTAAAAAAGCCTAACAATCTGCCGGATTTATTGAAATTATTGGAAATGAAATTATATTTTTAATTGTTACAAATATTCATACAACATCAAAAACTTTTGCTTCGATCACCCTCGGAATCATTTTGATAGTAGTTCGGTCGTACGGCGA
>DWOF01000451.1:0-10108 GCA_018250795.1 Clito sp. Burns02 | reverse complement strand
GTGTTAGGTCTGTTATATTTATCTACCTACTAAGTTAGTGGCTAACTCGTGTTAGCTGTTCAGTTGTATGAAAATTCCCGAGTCCTGCAGGGCGGCATAAAAAGGGTTGAAGTCAATTTATTTTTAATTTTACCTGTGATTACATATGATTTCTTCCCTGCAGCGGGATCCGCGGGCTTGGTGCCAAACTTGTCACGGCGGACACCCTCGCTGTCGAATAGTAGAACTACGCGATCGCAAGTTGCCACCGCGAGTTTCACGTTGTTCGGCGACCAACTTATATCTGCTATTGGGCTATCACTGTCCTGTTGTGATAATAAATGTAATATTGAGCTGAGCCTTTTTTTAAAGTAATAAATAGGTACTAGATTTATTTTCACTTAGTGCTCTATTTTACCTGTGCTTCCAGTAACGTTTTTGAATATTTTAAACGCATTGTAAATTATATATATTGTTTATTTATAATAAAAATAACTACGTACACTTTGCAACAAAGATACTTTGACGTAAGATATGTTTCATGTTTATGTTTTATACGTTGCTAAGCAATCAAAGTACCTACTATTTGAATTTTACCGCTACGTTCAAGGTTCAAAGAGAAGCTACAATTTTTTTGCTATTGCTTCCACATAACTTCACTGATCATTCTTTATTTATCTTTGGTTCCTTATTATTAGCTATTCTGGAACACAGAATATAATATTCTACACTTTAAAGTAATTTATGCTGAACAAATCATTATTAGTCTGAAAGCAATATCAAACTCGTACATATAATAATATTGTAGATGTAGCTTTTACCAAATTTTTATACTCTGTCCCAACTACAGTAGTTGAACTACTATCTGTTCATGCGTGCTTTCCTACTTAGTCTGTGACTGTGTTCATGTTAATTACGTCAACGTCAGGAACGTTGCGTCAAACGCGTCAGCCAGCCTTTTACTTGAGTGGTTCATGTTTGTGAAGACGTAGTGAGGTTAGGAGATTAAAATCTAAATTAATCCTTGTAAAATATGCATGTTATACATTCTTTATTATTCAGGTGTAAATAAAATAAAATGAAGAATTGTGATTAAAGCTTATTTTCTGTGAATAACTTTATTTTCTATTGTTTATTATCAGCAAGTGTCGGCATTTACACTAAAGTTTTGTGTTGTATTCTTCACGCTTTTTGAGGTGATTGATACCCAAGATTCCTAAGAGTTTATCACGTTCATTGCATTGTTGTGTTGTTTCAGAACGCCATGCCTTTTGCGCGGTACGTTCAACCCGGGCGCGTTGCCCTGGTTGCCGAGGGCCCTCTGAAGGGCAAGCTAGTGAGCATTGTCGATGTTATTGATCAAACTCGCGCTCTCGTCGACGGCCCAGTCACAGGAGTGTCGAGGCAACAAATCCGCCTGAACCAGCTCCACCTCACAAAGTTCCGCATGAAGTATCCTTACACAGCCCCCACCCGTATTGTAAGGAAATCCTGGACAGAAGACAAAATTGTTGAGAAATGGACTGAAAGCCAATGGGCTAAGAAACTGGCTAACAAAGAGAAGCGCGCCCAAATGACAGACTTCGACAGATTCAAACTGAGCTCGGCACGTGTGAAGAGGAACCGCGCCAGGACTGCTGTGTTCAAGAGTCTGAAGGTGAAGGCGGCGCGCGGCGGCAAGTTCGGCAAGAAGATGGTGCCTAAGAGTGCTGAGAGGAAAGTGCGCACGAAAAAAGCAGCATCAGCTAAACCAGCCAAGAAGTAATTCTCAATTTGTGTCTGCAAGCAGCATATAAGTGTTAACTTTTAAGAGACAAATCAAATTAAAGAATTACTTTAAGCTACAATATTTGTGTTGTTCATATAGTTTATATACCATACTAATTTCCTTGAAATTAACATGAGGTGAGTTTTACTTGCATTGTGAAGCATTGTGTTTTTTCTTTAGCTAATTTGTTTTATGTTTCAGGGCACTGGGAGTCGGCCTTTGAATGGTGAGCTTTAATTTATACCTACACTAACATTATGTTTAGTGTTCTATTTGTAAAAATAATGATGAATTAAATATTAAGTCTCGTTCGTATGACTTCTTTGTGATTTAAAATATACCACAATTATCTGACAATTTTTAGTATAAATTTTTTATTAGGTTATGGCATGTAATGTTCTGACCATTCTGTGTATTATTTCAGTGATTGAACAAATAAAGGAGAAGAACTACAAAATCTGCTACTAACTGAAATGGTAAGTTGTTCATAATGTTTCTAATCGATTAACTGTTGCCTAATAATTCATAGTATGAATGTGATGAGTAAAAAATATGTCTCGTTCGTATGAAATCGTGATTTCAAATATACCGTTAAATTCCTGATACATACTTTTGCTACTGTAATGTATTTTATTGATTAATTTTTATATTATTTTAACATTCCATTTCTTTTCTACCAGGTACATGACAGAAATTGAGATGATTGTTGTAGCACTGGTAAGTTTGACTTTACAATAATCACAATCAAGTCTTAAAAGTATTGACGGAAACTGAACTGAAATATAATATACCCTACCAAAGCCGATGTGTGCACAGATTTTACTGGCATGCTTGACTCTGGATAGGAACATTAGCACACTCTGTGTAAAACATGTAGTTTTTGTGGCTACATGTTCAAGGGATTAGTGTTACAAGCTTTTAATTCAACATACTGTTATGTATTAGATGTATGTATGACTACAAGACATTTTTCTTTCTTCCAGGACGTAAGATCATAGTAACGAAGGACTTGGACAAAAAATTCCTGTTAGGTATTTATCGCCTTATTTTCTTAATTTTAGCTAATATGTATTACAAACATTCTTAATGATGGATTTAAGTATCGCCCCTAGCTGAATTTGATGATTGATCACTGCTGAAAAAAAAACGAATTTAATATTTTATCATTCTGGAGTGACGATTATTAATTTGTACATATTTGTTACAGGACACTGGCAGAATATTATTTTAATCTAGAGAGCTGTATTGATTTCTATAAATCATTTGAAAGGTGAGTTCAGATCATGTGGAAATTATTTATAAATTTTGATTTAATGCTTTAACTATTTTTCCTAAAGAAATGTATTGCTAGTAAATAACACGTCAATTATTTAATACATACCCTACCAAAGCCGATGTGTGCACAGATATAACTGGCATGCTTGACTCTGGATAGGAACATTAGCACACTCTGTGTAAAACATGTAGTTTTTGTGGCTACATGTTCAAGGGATTAGTGTTACAAGCTTTTAAAATTTTAGATTACATAATTTACTTGAAGTAATTTGCACCCTATAATTATACATCTTTTAAAATTTTTGTAGGTCTGCCCAAGCAATTGGACAAGGATTTCTTTATGGGGACTACGATCGATGGCATTGGTAGGTACTTTCAACATACTACAGGAATCTATAATAATTAAATCGTTAATAATATCATTTAGTTTCTAAATAAAATACTTATTTAGTTCATAGCTAATGATGAATTGTATATCGCCCCAGTCAGAATAATTGTGTTGATTGATTTTTTCTGAACCTATAAATAATTGTCGAACAAAGTAATTACACAATTATCTTTTGGTAACCTTAAATTCTCTTTTATTTCAGGAGTGGAAGAATTACTTATTCTTTGCTGAATAAAGCAGTAGGACAAATATTTTAATAAATCGACATGTTTAGGTAAGTTAAAAATAACCCTCAATTATTATTTTTTAAATGTTGAAATTATGGTGCTACATGTTCCATTTATCACTACAGCTTTTAATGATGTATAGATATATCGCCCCAGTCTGAATACTCGTGTTGATTGATTGAAATGATGGTATTACAAGCATATATCATAATATTAGTTGTTGATCTATTTTTAACTGATTCATAAAAAAATTCGTGATTACTTATCTTTATCATTCAGTTGTTTTAAGATTATTTTCTTGTTTACAGACCCCAGTCTCAATGCACCAAGTTATCTGCGGTGGAATAAATAGGAGGTATGTTAATATCATTAATGTCCCAAAATATGCCATTCCAAAATGAATAGAATTAGACTGAATGATTTCATTCAAATGATGAACTACTTAGTTATCCCTGTCTCACATAATCGTGGGGAAAGTTATGGTATGGTAACAACTGAAAAAATATATTTCTTTTAATAGAAACTACAATTTGGTAAAAAGTTATTAATGTTGTATTTTTTTTTTACTTACAGTTATACAATTTTGCTGCTCAATGCTCACAATCATCAAACATTAACAAATATCTAAATGGTAAGCAAATTTTAGTTTATACTTATGGCATTTTTTGATAACAGTATCAATCACAATGATGAACTACTATAGTTATCCCTGTCTCACGTAACCATGGGGAAAATTAAGGTATGGTAACAACTGAAACAATAATGATAATTATGAGCTCACTTCAAACTTTATTCTGGTGCTTAACTTTATTTTTTCTTTTCATTTTTCCAGATTCGTTGACATGATGTGTAACAGTCTGCACACACCAACAGTTACTTAAAAGTAAGTAAATAGGCAAGGCAGTTTCTTTGCAAAAGTTGTACTAAAATGTCAAGAATGTTATTTTACTTTTGATGTTGTACATACTTTTAAATATGATGAATGACTAACGACAAGCATATATCTAGAATTCTTTTGAAGACATCTTTTTCTGATGCTCCATTTAATTAATCAGGTTTTTTAAGTTTTTCTTGGCGTAATGTTTTTAATAATCTCTTACAGGTACGTGGATAAAGAGGCAGATGATAATAGTTGCTGTTTACAATGTTTGTGTTTGTCGTTTGAGATTAAAATAAAGATTTCAAAAATATTTAAACTTGTTTGATTTTCAAGAAGCCTAGATAAAGCATCTTTCCAATAACACATAAAAAAAATTGAAATAATATGAGCAAAATTTCAGATACAAAATGTAGCATAAAAGTATGGTACGCGGCCTCTGGATTTTTTCGCTATTCTGCGTATACCTTTATCACTTTCCCACTTCCTTGTCAGACCACTTCCACATATTGATAAATAGGAACACTTTATCACTAAACTTTACAGAAATCACTTGCATTTAACGTCGGCGATCGAAAGCACTATTGCACAAACATGCATTTCATTTTGGTTATTGAATTCGAATCTAGTACAGAGACCACTTGCAAAATAATGGTGAGTACACATTTGATTGTTTACTGTTTAATATTATTTGGAATATTTAAAAAAGTAGTAGTGCGTTTAAATGCCTTTAACATATGAAAACTGTTTCGGTTTACGAAGACGGATGAAATAATATTTTAAACATGTCTAACTTGTAGAACCTACCCTCAACCGACGTGGCGCATCTAGAAGATTATTATAGAGATCTTCACATTAATACATATTCTCTTCCGAATAATGTACTTGAAGTGGATGTGCAAGGCGTACAATTGCTTAGTAAATTAAGCGATAGTTATTTGAAGTAAGTTACCTACTTGGCTTATGAATAAAGTTAACCGTAAAAATTTTAAGATTAATTAATTGACTTCCTACCACCTAGGTATAAACATTAATTTCAGTTACAGGGTCCTCGGACAATCAATGGCAATTGAGCATACTAATATTGGAGGTGGAACTGTGAAAGTCCAGAAATTAGTATGGACTTTAGCAAAAGAAGTAAATATTTAAAAACGTTTTATTTGTAAAGCATAAATCATAATATCCCATTTAAGGTCTAATGTTGTTCTTCTATCGTAAGCTCACTTTGGCAATCACTAGGTATTCTGTCTGTAAACAATTCTGGAATCTGAAACAAAAAAGAATAAAACAATAAAACGCTTTTGCATTAAGAAGATTGAATGTTTTAATATCACATACAATTCGATAAATATACCATACCTGTGGTGTATAGGCTTCTACTCTATCTAACAAGGAATCCGAGTAACCAGGAGTGTAATACCTGCATAAAAGTTAAAAAAAGCTTAGTTTTCTTTATGATCATAATCCAAAATAATTTGGCAAGACTTTATTATCCATAGAGATAATAAATATTTTTTGAGAATCAATAAGAATATTTATTATCTCTATGGATTATAAATATTTTTGGAGACAAACTTTCATTGTGTATTCCTTATTTTTGAACATTTTAGACAAAAAATAGTATTAGTACTTCTACCTTACAATTTCTTCTGGGAAACAACTGTTGATTATATTAATGTATTCTTTTAAAGATGTGCCTGGAACGGCATCTATTTCTTGTACTCTTTTAAGTGCTCCAGTACTAACAAATAATCTCCTTGCTCTTGCATCATTTGGTAATATCTAAAATATGAACCATAAAATAATAATTTCATTTTTACTCTGTCCACTTCCTTTCGAATAGTTGACACGAAACGGGTAACACTGCTTATCATTTAGAAAATGTAAACACATAAATGTCAATGTCCCTATTGTCAATAACATGTACTTCATTCAAAGTCTTCAAACTAACAGAGGTTATTTGCTACATTGTAAATAAACTAAATAATGTAATTTCAATTTGTATGTTCCAAACCTTACATTAAGTTATGTTCGTATGTAATACTTAATATCCAGACATAATGGCAGGACGAGGTAGAGGCCGGGGTTCTAATTTGTCATTAACATATGATCAACTACAGTCTCTGGGCACCGGCCGCGGTGAAAATGTACAAATCCTCACACCACCACCACTATTTCCTAAACTTGAGACAAAACCTCTGCCATTAAACTGTGATGCGGCTACAGACTACATGCTAATAGTTAAAGATCAATTTATAGAATATTTACACGAATCTCCAGCATATGTCAAAGCTGATACCCGGACGGATGGTATCGAAAGATATTCCGATAAATATAAAATCGCACTGGATGCCAAAAAAGACAAGGTTCTGAATTGTATATGGACAAATATGCCAACTGAGCTCAAACCCCAAGCAAGACGAATCCCAGTCATTTCTCGGAAACGAAAACTCGATGATCCAACCATAGTCAAAAGACTTCAAACACTTGAAAAGAAAGAAACACTAGAAGGCTCTACCCAAGCCATGGACACTGTAGAAGATGAGGAAAATACAAAAAATGTGGATGATAATGATGAGGATTTAGAAGAAGAACAAGAACAAGATGAAGAAGTTGATGATGGGACAGACTACGCTAACAACTACTTTGATAATGGTGAAGATTATGATGAAGAAGATGATAACCTGGATGATGGACCTGTTTACTAATTTGTTAGTTATCTACCAAGTGTCCTAAAAATTCCTATACAATTGATAAATGAAAACTATCAATTAATGTGTGTATCTAAAGTAGGGAATCTATGTAAGATTGTTGTTTTTAAAATAAACTTAATCCTGTTACTTACATACCCCAGCTTTTTATTGAATAGTAAACTTACTTTGGCATATTGGGCTAATACATATTTCAAAATGCAAGCAGGTGCTGCATGTAGCAAGGGTTCTAATGCAGGTCTGTGTAGGCAGCATTGTAAACATTGTTTCAATGCACAAGATGCTCTCGCTCTAACTTCACCCGATGATTTAGGATTTGTATATAACTGTGTAAAATATAATGATTTATTTTATCCAAAAGTATTTTAAATATCCCCATATACAATAATCTGTATTCTTTGGTATTGTAAACATTTATTTACCTGTAGTAGTCTGGGAAAGGCATTGGCAACTGCAATAGCAAGACTATGTTGTGGAGAATGTTTGGCAATATGACCGAGGGTCCAGGCCGCTGCACATAGCTCTGCCTCCTCCGCCTCATCATTTTGTAGTATATCCACCAATACTGGCACTGCCTACAAACATGACAGCATTATTAATTAGAAGTTCATTTCTTTAAGCAAAGCTACTTGTATAAACTTTTCAAATTAAGCAACTTAAGGAACCTTAGATTCCACAACAGCCATAGCAAGCTGGTCGGACTGTCCTGCAATGAAGCCGAGGGCCATACAAGCAGGCACGCGCGTGCCACTTGAGTTCTCGCTCAACAGTTCAATAAGGGGCCCACATCCTCCAGTGTTTACAACTAGCTGTGCCAACTGTAAAATAAGGGTAAAATAAAAGTAAAATAAATCATGAGAAACATGATTCCGTTAATAATTTACTGTAATATTTTTAAGGGGCTGTAAATTGAATTGAAATGAATGTTATCTAACTAACTGCTATGGACATACAAACTTAACTTCAAACATGAAAGGGTAACAACGCCTCTCCAACTGAAATGTATCGCTTGTATTACTTACATCTACAGAATGTTTGACTATATCGCGCAGCAGGCAAGCCGCAGCGCGGCGGACGGGAGCGGCGTCGTGACCAGCGTGCAGCAGCGCCGGGGGCAACGCGCCGCCCGCCACCGTCGCCTCCGCGAGCTCCACGCGCGCGCTCGCCACCGCACCCAGCGCGCATAACGTGCTACGCTGGAAAATACACCCTGTTACAGATCACCTGATAAAACAATCAGATTTTTAATTACAGCTGGCTAGCCAGCATTGATGTACCTACACTACACTTAGAGGCAAATTATTGTCTAAACTTATCACTATGAGGCATCACTATGAAATATCGTTAAATTACTTTCAATTTTGGATCTTGATTTTCTAAGCCTTTGACTAAATGGCAAATTGCTCCAGCGTCCACGACAGCCTCAGGCTTATGTTGAGCCAAATCAACAAGAGCTCCGGCAGAAATCTGTAACTCACCATAAAACATGTAAAAATCGCTAATAAATTCAACGTATAATTTAATCGTACCTACTTAACTAGGTACCTACTATTATTCTACTGTTGTACCTGTTTAAGACTCATTTCAGGTTCCTGGAAAGCCAATACCAATAGCGGCAGAGTCCCAGCGTCTACAACGAGACCCGCCAAGTGCTCACTATGCTTTCCTATGTAGCCTAAAGCCCACGCTGCATTTTCTTTTACCTGCGAAATTTAAGTTAGGGATGATAAAAAGTTCAGTCTACCTTAAACCTGATCAGAAATTGATCTCACTTGGGTATCAAAGTCTTCGAGACATGACACTATGTGCTCCAATGCGCCAAGACGAATTATTGCTGACGCCAATTCTTCACTATGTCTGCAAGGTAAAATAAAAATAGTTATCTAATGAAAATGTCAGAAAAATCCGAAATAACCTACCCATACATAACAGTAGGAACATTTTTGTAACTACTTACTTGGCAACAGCTCTCAATAAATACAGTACTGATCTTTTGTAGTAGACCTGATAAGTAAATAAACATCTGTAAATTATTAAGTTCACCTCAGACATATCCTGTTGTAGTTGTATTGGTTTGGTTGGGTAGCAGTAACTACTTAACATGAAGTGGCCTGCGTGGTCCGTAGTAAATTGCTACAAAACGAAAATAAAACCAATAAGAACCTATTAAAAAATGAAGAGTAAAAGATCCATACATTGTATTTATTCAGGTTATCCAAAGTAATGGTGACCATGCCTCCGTTAAGTATTTGCTTTGCAATCGTCTCATCGTGCTCAGCTAGTCTGGCTGCTGCTACCACTGCACACTGGCGCACTGTGCTACAAGAGTCCGAGAGGAGTGGCTTCAGTAGTTCTATAATGGAGATTGTGCTTTATGTAAAACATGAAAACTCCCACTTACCTATTATAGCAAGGTTTTAGTAACTGATAGAGTGCTACCGCTAGATAATAATACGAGTAGGTATGCTTCATCTTACCTAGGACTCCAGCGCTCTCCAAACATTTCACGTTAGTGGCTCTCGTTGCTAGTTCAGCCATAGTCTGGACGAACGCCAACCGCGCCTTTTGATACGTTTCAAATACTAAAACGATATAAAAATACTAGGAACATACTGATTGAGTACCTAACTATGATGCCCGTATTAATAATTACGAAAATATGTGCTGCTCTGATAAACCAAGTAGGTAAGTAGGAAGATACATAGATAGATGCTTAGATACTGTAGTTATGCTTTCACAATAGGTAGGTACATACCTACCTAATTAGATATATGTATTGACGTAGGAATCTACAACACGAGTATTCGTAGTTATACTCCTTGAGCCAGATTTTTTTTTGGTCGCTGACTCCTGCCCTCTTGAGACTTTCTATGGTGGTTAAGG